>VMBQ01003144.1:83336-97925 GCA_007657795.1 Dreissena rostriformis
AAAAAGTTTGAGACAGAGGGATGGTAAGTAAGCAAACGAATGGCAATATCTCTCAGTAATGGAAGCAAGAGTAATGGCTCTTATGCACTGCATTTCCACTTATAGGGATATAGCAACCCATGAAGTTTTGAGTTGATAGCTCTCAATGTTTTCGAGATATGCCAAGGATAAAATTTAACAAGCATCCCAATGTCACAAAGATATGCCCATCAATAAATTTCTAAAGAACTGGTAAAGATTGGACAAAGTTTCAAGTGAATTCTCTTGTTTTACCTAATAGGCATTAAATCAAGATCTTAACCTTTCCTAGGTGTGCCACTCCATCTCTTTAGATTTGTAAATTCTGCAAAAAAATCAGATCTGAATAAGACTATATTCTATGTTTTGACCTTGAATTGTGAACTTGACTCGAGGCCTCAGTGTTATTTGCTAAAATCTGGACAGTTATTCCCAAGTTTTTCAATGTGTTCGGGGTTGATTTCTATATTTGACCTTAAACTGTTTCCTTTACATTTTATGAACCTGGTTCTTGCCATAGCAACTTTTGTCACATAATCATGTCACTTATGGAAAGTTATTTTAAAAATCCATTAATGCTTGACAAAGTGTTCAGGTGGATTTCTTACTAAGGAATGAAATGTGAAAATCGATCTGCAGGACTTCATCTAGTGCCAAATACTCTTTCGACCATGCTGATCAATTTTGACAAGCTATTTGAAAATCTACATGTAATGATGTATGCTCAAGTTTTCTCCAGAAAAGCGTTAAGTAAAATTTACTTAATTTGACCTTTGACCTTAAATTGTGACCTTGACCTTCGACCAGGGACCTGATTCTTGCACTACACCCTGTCTTCAAAGACTTGTTTTCTTTCACCGTGTTATTTGAAAATTCATCCATGATGAAGAAAGTTATGCTAAGAAGCATTATTTTCAGTATTTTCAGTAGCCTGTCAATTGCACACCCTCTTACGGTGTTCACATTATTAGTAGGCTGCTGTTCAAAAGGGCATATTAAAATGAAAAATAACCAAGGAAATAAATTTTAAAATATGAAGGCAAGAGTTATGGCTTTAATGCAATGCACTTTCTCTAAATGAGATCTATAGACCTAAAAAGGTTCATGTTGATAACCTCTTATTGTTGTCGAGACATGCCCTGGACAAAAAACATGATGGCCAGGCGGAAAACCTCATTCAAGTATAATCCCCTTTGCTACTTTGTAAATCAGTATCAATTTTAGTTATTATCTTCTGTGTTTAAATATTTGTTTAAGTATAACTTTTACCTGTGTCACCACCTGATACATCCTCATACATTTTTTTCACAAGTGTCCCAGACAGGGTGTAGTGGTACAGAGCAGTGCGAGAGGTGACATACAACGCTCCCTTGTGGTGGGCAATACCAACAATATCATGCTGTACCTGAAACTTCCTCTTGTTCACCATCTGCCCATTGCTTAAAGAAATAAACTCAACACTGCTTGTCTGTTTGTTTACCACAGTAACTGCCACATCATTGCTTGTAATATGGCATACGTCCCATAGAGAACCAGACACATTGCAGTGGCTGACCACATTGTACTGCTTGTCTAACAGCTTCAATCTCTTATTCAATTGATCTGCAACAACAATCTGGCCACTTGGTAGACAGCAAATGCCTGTGATTTGGCAACTTTGATCTGAGTCACTTGATATGTGCACATCGTGCTCTGACTTCCCCTTCAAAGTCATCACCTTGTCTGGATTCAATTGTAAGGCCGGTGACTGACTACCTTCTACAATCCTCCCGAGACCTGACTGTTTCAACAAGTACTGTTGAATGTCTGTGTTTTCCTGGAATAGAACTGAACATTCAACCTTAAGACAGGGCTTCTTCAGATATGTTTCTGACTCCTGAATCTTGTCCAGACATTTCCTGGCAGCTATAAATGAAAGCTCCTCCTTACTCTTATCACCAAGGTCATGTACAGCTTCACTTAGTTGCTTCAGTTCATCTTTCAGTTTATGGCAGTTGTCTACATCNTACTAAGTTTCATATAAGTAGCTTCACTACTTTTGAAAACTCCTATGATTAAGTTTTGAGGTTAGAAAGACATGATGCCACCAGTAAAACATGTCAGGGACTCAAACTCAAAAAATCTAGTAAATGTATATAGTAATAAATATAAACATAATGAAGCCAAGATAGAAATGTAAGCAATCAAATCACTTGTATAAACAACTGTAAACAGAATATTGTACTTAAAATTGTAATCTGAAGCTAGCATAAAAAACATAAGATATCAACACGATTTGAAGGAACATAATCATATTTATGAAATACCTGTGACTAAGTAGTACACAATTAGNATACAGGAAGAAGCAGCAATAATGGGTGTACAAATTCCATATTACATTGCTTGGTTGTTTATGTGACTGCTAAAAAAGAAATAATAATTAAATCAAACAAGAAACGCCTATCAGAGAGAAAATATAAATAAAATGGAACAAGACCTGAATGTTTCACAAGTAGTGTTCAATATCCGTGTTTTCCTGGAAAAGAACTGAATATTCAACCTTAACACAGTTTTCTTTCAGATATGTTTCTGACTCCTGAATCTTGTCCAGACATTTCCTTCAGCTATAAATGAACGCCCCTCCTTACTCTTATCTTTCAAGGTCATGAACAGCTTCACGGAGTTGTTTCAGTTCATCCTTCAGTCGGTTGCAGTTGTCTACATCAGTCTTGAGGGAGGCTTGCAGTGCAGTCCTTCTATCTTCCAGTTCTTTGATAGTCATCTTTTCTAGTTCATCTAAAGCAGCATTTAATATCTGTCACACATCTCTGACTTCTTGAACTCTTTCACTGAATGAATCCTCCACAGACTTAATGCTGCCCTCTCTTGTAGTCCAAAACTGTTTCAGTTCAACCAGAATAGTTTCAATCTTATCTTCCAACTGCTGCAGATATGTTGATTGGCTTTTAACTTTCTCTGTTAGAAGTGTCACTTCCTTGCACTGTCTGAAACCACAACACTAATAATTATTTGACAAATTTTAGAACAATGAACTGAAACTCAACATTAAAATGAAACAAGGCGTGGGCAGTCAGTGTAGCGAGCAATAAAGACGTCTCGTACAATTGAAAAACATATCCAATAGAGATTGCGCATATTTCCATTTATCTGTATATTTGTACTGTTTCATAATCAAATTGAATAAAAAGTCAATTTGTCACATANCAGTTATGTAATGACTATCAATTTCACTCCAGGATATGACCACAATAGTGGTGTGCAGACTTGAATGTGCTTCGATACACTGTACATCTTTAGTTTCTACTTAATTCACATTCAACCATATTAGTGCCAATGTATATGCTCCTTTTTCTGCACAAATCAGTTTTAATATACATTGAGGTAGTCAAGTGACGAAGGGCCAAGTAGATTACATTTAGCTGATAACGGGGCAAACCATTTTATGAACTTTGGTGGTTTCAGGTTTTTCAGTTTACAAACATACACCTGTTTTCTGCCATTATTTACAAAATCATCTAATTTAACCATACTTTTTCGCTCATGTTAAGCATAGCTCTCATTTTAATTTTAGTATTTTGAGCATCTGTAACATTACTGTTCTGACTTTAAGACTTACTTTCCAACACTAGAACTGTACTGAATCAAATATAAACTTGCCCAATCCACATTTTAATCCTACTTTAATCATGAAGATAATAACTGTAAAATTTAGGTTAACTTAAACGAAAACACGCATCCATATCAGATTAAGAAGTCGATATGTATAACTGAATAAAGCACACTGCAGTACTGTAAAGACCATAAACAGTGATTTTAAACTTCAGAAGGCAAGCTTTATCCTTAGTGAATTGGAATGAAAAGTATTACTTGCAATACAATAGCAGATAACTGAATTATGACAAGAAATGGGTCACATACACGCACCTATAACACATGTATGGAACAGACAAATCCACTATATATAAAACTCTATGCAAAAATGGCTATAATTCAGCAAAAACCTGGTCGAATTCACTATTTGTTTATTAACGATCATCTACACATTAAGTTTATTCAGTTGTGAAGGTTTGAGAGAGATTCAACCAGTTGCGAAGGAGGGTTTAACATTTTGTGACTATATAGTTGAAATCAGACAAAGTGTCAAAATTCTGGAAAACCTTGTCACAGCCATATTTCCTTTCAATTGTCTACTCATGAAGATCATTCAACTGTGAAAGTTTAAGCGAGACCGCCCAAGTATTTAAAGAAACGATAACAACACAAAAAGTATGGACAAAATATTCTATATTGGAAACACAGAAAAAGGTCCATAATTCTGCGAATAATCATAGCAGCCAAAAGTACTTTCTTATGATTATCTTTGCATTAACTTTATTCAATACATTAAGTTCATTCAACTGTGAAAGGTTTAGCGCTATCCACCGATTATTTAAAGAGGATAAGAGACCACAAGTTTCATGACATTTTATATCATTTCGTGTAAAAACTAAGGGCCATAATTCAACCAAAATATTGGCGTAAACCAAATTCCTGTTTTTACAATCATCTGCACATTGAGATCATTCACCTGTGAAAGTTTAAGCGCAATCTGTACAGTAGGTAAATAGGAGTTTGAAACACAAGCGTCGGGGCGAACGTAGGTTCCTATCGACGGACAAGTGCAATGCTTAATGGCTTCCATTCCGCGTGGGAATAATACATGCAACACTTTTCAGCTGCTGTTAAATGTGAAGTTCAATTCAGCAAAACCTACACGACAAAACTTCAAATTCTGTTGTACTCCATATGTTTATGCATATCTGTAAAACTGTAGGTGTACTCAATCAAAACCCTAATGATGTAATATCACATACCAAATTATAATCTGACCTTATTCAGAAGTAAAGACGTGCAGAACAGAGGGTTCAATTGTTTTTAAATATGTATCAAAGGATGTGAGGTTTCTAAACAATGAGTTAATGCCTATGAAAATAAAAGTATTGACGTCTACCCTTGCAACCATTTAAGTTTCAATCTGAGCAATTCCCAGCTGGACTGCTCGATGCCTTCCATCATTAAAAAATCACAAGTATTACATTGCGTCAAAGTAACAGAAAATGCTATAAAAAAAAACACTTATATTGTACACAAACAGGTTTTAAAACATCAAAATGGGACTAGTATCTGCCCGAGCAAATTCTGAATAAAGCTATTGTCCATCAATGTATTTTATAAGATGAAAATGACAACATCAATAAATAATTAAAGAATAAAACCCATGCATAAATGTTAACACTCGGCATTTAGAAGTTCACAATTTCCAGTTAACAGTTTCTCTAATACATTCCATATTTGGTTTGGTATACATTTAAATACTTATTTCCCTAAATGATTTCTTACCCGCAGTTCCTATCTCTATAATGCTAAATATACACTCCGTCAGCTAACTTAGGCTTCTATACTGTATATAGGCCACTCTAAAATAATATAAAATAATCTATTTTAGCCAATGCGTCAATACCGTTGTCAATAGTCAGTTTAAAAAAAATAAAAAAATGATAGTACACTCGGTAACAATACATATTTGTTTTAAATAAAAAAAGTGCTGTCAATGTAAGGGCTCAATGCTTCCAACGTATTGATTTGACCCAAATATGTGATCTTGACTTTCAAAGTTGGGAAAACAGCAACATTTTATTTATTTATTGAAAAAAAAACTCTTTTGTCCTATATATTAAACTATACATTTTCACATGGCAATATCTCCATTTATAGCATATAAAGAGTTATAGTTCATAAAATTACAATATGCAAACAGGCTCTGCAAAAGAAAACTACTACGCGAAAACCTTAAAACAAAAACGGGGTGATTATTCTTGATTTCTGCACTTAACCACACTGTTCTCTGCACTTAATCACACTGTTCCCTGAAGATATAAAAAGTTTCAGTTTACTATAATAATTTTATAGTGCACAAGAAAACTAACGCCATCAACGAAAAATAGAGTGCGCATGAATATATCACGCACTTTCGTATTAATTACTGACGAATATGGATTTCGATTTCTTCCCCCGCCATCTAAGCATTACTCTTTTAAAAATTGGAAGCCGTTTGACGCTCAGGTATAACAGGGTTAGAAGAAAACTTTTTCATTTGTTGAAAGTTTCAAAGGTTTTATTGTACAAGACATCAGAATGTTGAACGCACTGGGAAACTGGGGTCTGACAGAGGCAACACAAATAAATCATTTCTTTACTGGGATACACTTGCCATCAGACCGCATATCTGTCAAACTACATGTAGATATCATGTTGTACTGTTGTTGAACATTATTTTACATACCCAGGATTATCATGTCTATATCAGAGATTGATTGAAGAGAAGTGAAAGGGGAGGACGATTCTATCGAAAGATTTTCGAGAACGTGCTGCATAACGGGGTGATAAACCTTTTAAAACAGACATACAAATAAATAAGTGGCCCTACTGGGACCTCCAAACAAGTTATATTTCTTAAAACCTTTTTTATCACTTCTTATACTAAGGATGCAAATTTAAAAGTCCAAATATAGATTTTATGCCAAACCCAAATTTAATGATACAGATCAATGGCATATACAATGCAGGACAAAACATACAACACGACATAAAACATTAAACTGATTGAAACATGGGTTACCGCAGTGAAATTGTCAATGCAAATCATTAATGCAAAGGCCGGCGGTGAAATGCGATATTGCCGGACTAACTGTCCGTTGATTTTTTTTTCAACCATTGTTATCCTCTTGCAGTTTTCACACCAGCTTTTTGTTTACCGGTTCCTGTTATTTATGAAAATACATCCGATCATTTTCGTCAACATTTGTAACGCTCATATGTATATTACACTGCTCCGTCGGCAAATTGCGAGAATCTGAAAGTAAACTTTACCAGACAGCCAATTTAGAAATAATAATATTTTAAGATATAATCATTATCTGTAATGTATGAAGAACATGTAAAAACATCGCGTAGGTAATCAAAATACCTCTAGTGTGCCTAAATGAAGACCTTCACATTATACATGCAATGAAGAGATCAATGAAATTAAATATTTTAGTTCAAGAAAAAAAAAAGATTAAAGAATATGATTAGAAATTCATTTCAGAAAATCTCGAATTTTATTTTGTGAATTTTTGATAAATTTGTCAGTAAAGTTGTAAATATGTAGCAATAGCCCACAACCAGCTTTATGCCCCGTCGAGTACGTATGTAGTCATACAATTTCAAAGAAATTAAGATGAACTAAGTTGTAATTTAAGAACATAACGGGTTCGCATATTTCAATTAAGCAGTTAAACCGAATGATATCAAGCATATACAGAATTTACAACTAGCATGTACATTTTCTTTATTCGTAGGACAGTCTGGTCTGTAAAGGGTGACGGTATTTTGCCATTTCTGTTATTTATGCTCTGACACAGGTTGTTTTGAGGTCTCGAAGAAGCTCTCATTGTTATTTTCTGCCTTTTGCGAGGTTACTTCTGTATAAAGTCAGATGCCATTATATTAGATCGCGGAAAATGGCTTTGTATGTCCCCCAGGAGAGACTGTTTTTGCCCTGTCTGTTGGTTTGTTTGTTTGCGTCAAACTTCAACATTGGTCATAACTTTTGCAATATTGAAGATAGCAACTTGATTTTTTGCATGCATGTGTATCTCATGGAGCTGCACATTTAAAGTGGTGAAAAGTCAAGAGCAAGTTCATTCTTCACGGTCAAAGGTCAAATATATGGAGGACATAGTGTTTCACAAACACATCTTGTTAACATGGTTATCAACGTACTTGAATACCCTTAAATCTTAATGTCTGATAAGAATTTATAATCTTCAAGCAGAGCCTGTCGGTGAAAGCGGTGATAAATGCAAGCATCCGTTTGCATCATATACTTTCATGTGTGTGATTTGTGAAAAATGAAAGTTCATTAACGGGAACTGTTACCAAACAATAATTAGTTTTTCATTATTTTCCAAAGGGTGTGGCCAAAGAGCTCCAATGGGGCTGAAACCCATTAATTTGAATTGTTTAAATGAAATTAAACATCTTATCAAAACAGTTATTCGCCCTGTATTATAATGGTATTAGTGACATACGCACATAAATTAATGCAGAGCATGCACAATCATAGCCCTTAGACTTCTTTACATTTTGTATGTAACTAAGCTGATCAATTCAGATCTATATTGTAGCTTTCTTACTTTGAGTTGAATATATAATGTAAACTATCTGACACTAGACAGTTTCAAGATAAATGTCGACGATGCCCCTAAACGTCCTAATATTTAAACTGTGAATGCATGTGAGGTGATTTTACCGTACATCATCATTCATGTGATGAGGTGACCTGAACGTAAGATAATTGAAATAGTATCTGTGTTTTTATCTTATGGTGTTTTCATTTAGAGAACAAGGGATAATTGAATCACGTTGTCCCTTCTCCTTACATGTGATATACAGACAAAGATTGCAAAATATTTGCCCAGTCATCATTTAATATTTGTGTGAATATATAGTCAATATTTTGGTCGATTCGCATAATACAATTGGCACACTGACTCCAAGAATAATAACACCAAGACTAGTCTTTAAGTGAACTTTATTCAACAGAACCTTTGATCTTTTTAATGTGTTTTTCACGGACTAGTCAATACCGAATTTGATAAAATTCAATCGTTAGAACGATCCAGATCCATAGGACGCGGGTTCGATTCCCGGCGACGTTAGTTTTTTTCATTTTTTTTTCTCACTATAAAAATTAGTTAAGACTATTAAAAACAGAGAAGAGATGGAGATTTGTAAGCAATCATATCTAATGACATTTGAAAAAATGCAAAAATATGTTAACAATTCCCTTAAAAACGTGGATGGGAACGGGATTTTGATTAAATTATCGTTGTTCCACAACTTATTTCATATATGCCATCATTCCAATAAATATGTTCCTAATATTTTTTTGCAAACGTTTTGCAGACTAAGTTATGTGTTTTAGCACATGGAATATTTCAGAACATGTGCTCCAAAATACAGCGTGCATGTAATATGTTCCGTTAGTAACGTGGCAGGTAAATAGAACATCAACAACAACACAACAACAACGAATTGTTCCTTTCTGCTTAAATGAAAATAAACCGATCGTAACATTACAGTATAATGAATAGCAACAAAAAAAAAATAAAAAAAAATAACTTTGACCTTAGCTTTCGAATGAAAAAGTCGTTTAGTCTCGTAAATAATAAGGATGTAATGATAACGTTAATTTAAACAAGAGCATTAATAAACGTCTAGCCAATAATAAATAACATTTACATCCGGGCATTTATTTGCTCGAAACATGCGGGAAAAATACCAAGCGCTCTTGCTACATATTTCTGATTTTCTGATAGCCTTTTAGATTTTTATTCAATCAACTTTTCCTTTAACATTTACTTCGGCAGAAACTTTCCTGTATCTTGCCAATAAACGTTCAACGCCGTCGGCGTATTCGGCGTATAGACTGACTTTGAAATAAAGTTAGAAAAAGTACGTTTTTATATAATCAAATTGAAAATAAAGGTTTAATTGGTTGTTTTTTTCACTTGTAAGTTGCATATCGACAGCATGAAATGTGTGTTATTAAGTGAACGTATATTCAAACCACACACTAGAGTTCGTAGATAAAAATTATACCACGGGAGATCACATCATATGTATCCTCACATGGCTTAATATTATGAGTTTATTTTTTCACCATCGAAATAAATGGTATGTATATATTTGATGAACAGGCAGTTTTCTTTCGACACATTTAAATCACACTTTCAGAGCCGCGTCATAGGAAATTGGTATTATTTCGCCCAGCGTAGCTCAAGCCCAGTCTGGTCAGAAGCTGCGCTGTCCGCAATCACGCAAGGTTTCGTGGTCTCATGATACATCTCCTGACCAGACTGCGATATGCGCAGGTTGGGCTATAGCTATGCCGGCCGCATATGGCATTAAACCCTTTTTGGCATGCACGTGTCTTTAAAGATCTCTTTGCTTCTTGTAAATGGAACATCTAAGCACAATACTTTTTGATTGAAAAAATTAATTCAAAATCTGTTTTTGTATAGCAAAGTAGCAAATTCGGTAGCCTATTCAGGTTTTAAGGAACGATTGCCAGACGGGCTGACTAATATGAAGAAGTGAAACTCCAGAAGCTGCAGCAGTATTGCAGTTTTATCATACACACCTCTGTGGTCCTTTATTTATGGCAAGGAACCAATTGAAAGTACGGCAAACATGATTGGTAAGATAATTAAACGATTTATGTCTTATCATCACACTATACTATTTTGGTAGTGTTTGTTTTCTCATCTTGAAAGCAATACTGTGTTATCAACGTTTATCGATAGTCCATTATGTCTTCCCCGGATGATTTATTGACCGAGTACTGACCCTGAAATTGCACTTTCCTTAACCAAATTTCGCCGTACAAAAAGGGGTATTATTCTGCTTAATTACAGGTCAGAGTAATTGAACTTGCAGTAGACACAGTGTTATCAAGATGTTGCACATATTCCTTAACCAGAGCTTAACGCAGAAAAAGCCGCTAAAATTTTGGTAAAATAGCTTGGACTATTCGATGACTAGTCCAGCTTAAAATGTTGATCAGACAATACACAAAATGACATGATTGTTCTGCATGTAACAACTTTATCTCAGCTATGCTTAAAGAGCGATGAAATAAAAACATTCTTCCACATTACATTTGGTTTACCAAAATGAATCTGCTGAATTTAACTAACCAACATTTCTCAACACGCAAGATGGCAATAAGTACAAAAAACATATCACAGATTTGTTCACACTTGATATTGAACACATTATCAAAATAATAAATCAGCATGTAGCAAAAATTAAAATTATAACATAAGAACATGAAAAAAAGGAAAATACTTATAAATGTTGATAAAACATTAAAGCCATTAACAAATTCACACTTAACTTAGCATTAGCAGTTAACGTTTAAAATGATTTTATAGCAATAACAAATAAAACAAATGATTAAAACTGGTACATATTTTCACCATATTGTATATTTCAGAATATATAATAATACTAAAACAACAAATGTATTTTCTTATACTATGATAGCCTTACAATAAAATGTAAATGATTTTATTTATAATAATGGAAAATAACTATCATATCTACAAGTGTAATATGTACTCATATCCCCACTATAGACATACTGTCTGCAGTTTTCTCAAATGGCTCTGATATAATAAATAGATTAATTAATTAAAAAAAATCAAGATATGTGGTGTTTTTTATTTAAACCTTACTTACATATTTTCATTAAATAAAAAATGAATAGAATCTTCATTAAAGGTATGGGTACATTATCACCACTATAAAATAGTCCATAACTAATTGCATTATACGAGCCGCCCTCTGGGAAAACCGGGCTTAATGCATGTGCATAAAGTATCGTCCCAGATTAGCCTGTGCTTTTTAGTCTGGGGTGACACTTTCCGCCTAGACTGGATTTTGTTCTGAAAATGCTTCCTTTAAACGAAAAAAAACACCTTAAAAGCGGAGTGTACCGTCCTCGATAACCCTGTGCATACTCATGCGCAGAATTATGAGAGTATCACATAGCTTTACGTTGTATGTACTATATCCTGTAGCTTCATATTATAGAATCAGACTTAACTAGAAATTGTCGCAGTAGTACCCCCGATGCCGTAATATGTAGCAAATTGCAACTGTTAAAAGTTAAACCCCAAGGGATAAGATTTTAACAAAAAACATAACAACTGGGCTAGCAGTGGATAGAAGTTGGATTAAAAATCTGAATATTGCAAAATCAAGTAAGTAAAACAGAAGCAAGCAACTGATAAACATTTCTCGCCTATTTGAGCCACGTCATGCGAAAACGGGTCTTATACAATTGGGTATCCAGCTCAGTGCTCAGGAGCTACAATGGCTGCTTATGAAACCACGAAACATTGTGTGACTTTATAGCGACCAGCGGAGCTCCTGACCAGACTGCATCCATGAGAAGACTGGTTTGAAGCTCATAATGCTGGTTGCATATGGCATAAGACCCATTTTCGCATGACATGGCTCATACTTTTCATCGAGAACTTGGTAAATATGTGTGTTACTTAAATTTACTTTCAAGGATAATATTAAGTTAAGCTCCCTAAAGACCAGCTTCATATCCCGGTACGGGCAAACAAAACTTTTTTCTCGATATTGTTTTACAACTACAATTCATGACATTCAAAAATCAGAACAAAATGTAACAGAAAAAATAACAAAACTCGTGCCCTGGTGGTTTTGGAAGAAAACAGATTATATTACAATATGACCTCTGTGGCTTCGCCATTTTGATCCCATGAGATGATTTGAACCTTGGAGTTGCAGAGGAAAAATAATTATTAAGTTTAAACCATAAACTTATACTGAAAACAAGTTACCCGAGGGAAGAGCCAATTTGACACCACGGTCATGATTTGAACAATCTTGTTAGAGAACCTCTTGACAATATAACAACAGAATACCAAACCTTGAGTCCTTGAAGTCTGACATGAGTAGATTTTTAATGTTCTCATAATAAACATATAAGTAAAGCAAATTACTCCAAGGGCGGGATCAAATTTGACCACATGGGCAGGATTTGAATAGACTTGGTGGAGGACAAACGTTGGATGTTACACAACCAATATGAATACTATGTGTCTTGCGGTGGAAGAACTTTTATTTCAACAAATACATATACATATATACACAATTGAAATGTACCTTTATGGTCCTTGTTCAACAAACATGATGTTATATCTACATAAATTTACAATTTGGCGATAATCAGTGCTTAATACATATCATGATGTAATATTCATATCGGTGTATTTACAAGTTTTCTAATCCAATTTGTTCATAAAAAATATGGTGTATATATGTACACTACTTTATATTGATAAAGAATGTCATTCTTAAGAATTACATCATACTCACATGCAAAACCTTATATTACAGCACTTCTAAATCTGTAGTGTTACTCATTTACAATGATTGTACAAATATGTTCAAGCTACGAATCTTATCACTATGCGTAACTGTTTGACACGTACATTTGTTTTAAATCAGTTAAAATAATATGTAATACTCTTCGCTGAAAATTTGTCTTGTGTTGGTAGATATTATTTTGTATACAAATTGAGAATCATTTACATATGAGTTACATTATTATTCTTTTATCATGGAGTAATTGAAAACCTAAGTACAAAAATCAATACAATGTTGTAATATCTATGATATCTACGTAAGCTCAATAATCATAATGATGCATGCATGAAAACGATACAGTTACCGTTTATATTCACATTTTGAAGCGTACACAATCTTAATTGCAATAAACGATATAAATATTAATGCATTGTATAATGTGCTTTTCCCAAATCAAAAGCTTTGCTTACATATACAGCTAGGTTTCGTAATATTTCATAATTATCATTTGTAATCAACTCGACTGTTTTAAACATATTTGATCTATGACAGTAATACTGCTTAAGATATTTTACTCGTACGCTATCATATAACTTACACTAAAAAAATATATGAAATTCGTCCTTTAATTTATTACATTTTTTACATAGTCTTTGTTCCCTTGGCATTCTATTCCATCTACCTGTTTCATTATTTAATCTATGTGATGACATTCGTAACTTTGTAAGAGCATTTCTATAGCATTTTACATTTACATGATTGTGGAGAAGATCTTTAAGGTAAAAGCACATTACTCACAAAGTAGGGGGCCAATTTTGATTTTAGGGGCACGATACAAATTCACTTGGTATAGGACCACCATACAATGTTACATGCCAAATATTTTGCCTCTGTGTGTTTTCATTATTGACTAGAAGATTATTTGGCTAATGATCTATATAAATCGTGTGACTCCTTGGCCATGGCAAGTTTGTATCCCATATGCTTGATTTGATGAATAATATGCGACAGACTGGAACGATTTGAACAACTTTTAAATATCATTTAAAGCAAATAGTTGACTACGGACAACCCACAATAAGGCATCTTATAAAGTCAGTGTATCAAATTGATGACAACGAAACACATACTTTCTTGCTTGATTTGCCCAACCAAACAACTAGAAATAGGCATATAGTAATCACTGAGTGTAGCTTACTAATACAATGTTTATATTTCAATAACCACGTTGAAAGTCCACCACAAATTTCAGCTCTTCTCCCTTCAAAAATCTTTGGTAATTCTCACAAAAGGAGACTGCGCACTGGAAATGTAAAATGAACAGGGTTTGTATTATTAATATAATTATACACAATTAACAGTGCTTGAAGTAGCAACAGCAGCAGAAACAGTAGTACTAGTTTAACACAGATTATCAAGTTGTATTGTAATTCAATCCCTAAACAAACAAGGGCTGTTTGTAAAACATGTATGCCCCCTATATGAGCTATAAGTTGTAGTAGCAGCCATTGTGTGAATACGTTTTTTGTCACTGTGAACAACGGTGGTGGTGGTGGTGGTGGTGGTGGTGGTGGTGGTGGT
>VMBQ01003144.1:98373-109467 GCA_007657795.1 Dreissena rostriformis
ATGGAAAGGCCTTGTCCATATTCACATGCATACCAAATATGAAGGTTATATCTCAAGGGACATAGAAGTTATGAGCATTTTTCGAAACCTAAACGCAGATTTTGAAACCTAAACGCAGACCCCTTCTTCAAGGTCAAGGTCACAGGGGTCAAAATTTGTGTGCGTATGGAAAGGCCTTGTCCATATACACATGCATACCAAATATGAAGGTTATATCTCAAGGGACATAGAAGTTATGAGCATTTTTCGAAACCTAAACGCAAAGTGTGACGGAATTTCAGAAGGACAGACAGACAGACGGACAGACGGACAGTGCGATCACTATATGCCACCCTACCGGGGGCATAAAAATAATTACTTCAGCAGATGACAACTGATAAAAAGGCAAATTTTAGATAAATTGCCATAATTTAGCATTTTGAAAATGATCTAATTTGGTTAAGATCTCATGGGCTTGTTTTCATAGAATTTGGTTTAAGTACTGAGATAAAAATTGTTGGACTGGAGTGGCAATGTCTACAAAACAACTGTTGAACCAACAATAAATGATGTTACAGCCTTTTAAATAGATTATATTTTGTGTAAATGATCAAAATTTTATTGACAAATGTTTTGTTTGTATATTTAATTGTTGTACTGTTGTTGTTCATTTTATTAATTTTATGTCTAGCGTTTAGAAAAAAGGCCTTGGCAAACAGCGTAGACCCAGATGAGAGCCCGCATGATGTGGCATGTTTGCTTAAAGGAATTTCTGTAAGAAATGTTCTAAATATATAAATAAATATACTAGACATCCCTAATTTTGGAAATAAATTGATCCAATTTTCTTGCTCCAATTCAGGGTTGAGTCAAACTCTAAACTCAAAAATACATTTTTGAACACAATGTTGAGCATTGGGTTCAAACTCATCTCAAAAACTGAGAAAAAAAAATCAAAATTGAGTTACAATATTGACTTTTATACATTTGTGATACTAGGCCCTTGTATTGAAAGAGCAGCTTGTATGTAAAGAGCTCATATTTAGTGAAAGAGCTCGTATTTAAAAAGCTTTTAATTGAAGACCTTGTATTTAATGAGCTTGCACTTAAAAGAGCTTGTATTTAAAGAGATTGAATTATAAAGAGCTAGTATTTACAGATATTGAATTATGAAGAGCTCGTATTTAAAAAGCTTTTAATTAAAGAGCTTGTATTTAATGAGCTTGCACTTAAAAGAGCTCGTATTTAAAGATATTGAACTATAAAGAGCTAGTATTTAAAGAGCCTGTATTTGAAGAGCTTGTATTAAATGAGCTTGTATTAACTGAGTGTAATCCTGTGAGAAATTTGACAGTAGTTTGGTCCAAACTTTGGACTAACCAACCCACTGACTGTTAAAGTACCTTTTATAAACCTCCTCCCTGTGGGGTTATAAAGTAATTGAATCTGGGAACAGGGCTTAATCCATGTGCGTACAGTGTCATCCCAGATTAGCCTTTGTAGTCCACACAGGCTCATCAGGGACGACACTTACCGCTTTTATGGTATTTTTCGTTTAAAGGAATTCTGATCTTAGCAAAATTCCTGTTAAGACGTAAAGTGTCGTCCCAGATAAGCCTGTTTGGACTACACAGGCCAATCTGGGACGACACTTTATGCACATGTATTAAACCCTGTTTTCCCAAAGCGAGGCTCAATTTAAAACAAACTCTACCTGTTGTATTCATCATGCCATGAGGTGGCCTTCACATCCAATATTGTCTTCTTCACGTGTCTCAGATTGGCGAGATTCTTCTCAAACGTTCCCTCTATCTCCATGATGCCTCGCATGATCTCCGGGCCTTTCTGTCCCACAAAGTGGGGCATCTCCTTCCGGTCACCTTCCTCGCGTCGGGCGAAGTGGATCTGGGCTTGGCACACCTGGCAAAGGGATTTTAAGTATCAGGGCCTGTATTCACCCAAAAATTAGTAGACTTAATTCGAAGAATAAAGAATATTCTTTATATTGGAATATTCAAGAATTGCTTTTATTTTTAGTCAAACTTGAAGTAAACTACCTATATTCACATCATTCTTCATGTAAAATATTTTGTTTATTACATTATCGTCAGTGGAAGCCTTATATATTCAAACGCTTGAGGTATTTTTGTTGGTTCTAAGCATATTCTTTATTCTTAAGTCTAAGAATGGGTCGGTGAATAGGGGCCTGGTGGTGAGTCCAATAATACACAGTTGTTGACTATAGCATTTTTAATTCAGTGTTTTTTTTTCGCTTTATATTGTACAGCCTGTGCTTTTTGGATTGGGAAAAAAAAGCGTGATAAACCATGAAATTTGGAAAAATTAAACATTATTAATATGATTATAAATAACAGTATACCAATTGTTATTAAGTGCATGTTTAACTGCTTTTTAAAATTTATGTTATAAAGTGCTATGGAATTAAATCACTGTAAAATAAACTCAATTAACCAATTATTAAGTTTATTGGAAAAAATTGGCATCTCTTTTTAGGGAAATTTTGGTCTGATCTTTGGAAAAAAATGTTACTTTTTGCCATTGGGAAACAGCCTTTTTTTTTTACTTTTTGCCATTGGGAAACAGCCTGTAAGAGGCTGTAGTATAGGGCAAAAAAAATCACTGTAATTATTTATATTTTATATAAACAGCTGTGCAATATTTTCTGTCTACCAAATGGCAGATTTCAATGACTAAACAGGGATAGAAACTAACTTTTTACGGTATGTTGCCCAGATGGGAAACACTCTTTAGTACTTAAGTTCCTGGGTAAAGAAATAGGAGCCCAAAACAAAGTATATGTCATAATTATCTCATACTTACTTTTAAGAAATCAAAATCAGACAACGATATAATATTGTTGACATGACTCAATGCCTTATGCCCTTTTATTAGCCTTAAACTTCATGGTTTTTCAAAATGAAGTGAACTGTGGAAAAAATGAATAATGAAAACTTTTTATTTAAACAAATTGTCAGGACTACCAACTTTTGAAATTGATTTGCCCGGGCCTTAATCTACTTGCCACTGAAGAATGAGTAACCAGTCATTTCTATCTATGCTGGATATGTCATTTTTATAGATGTGAACCAATCTGCTTTAAAATAGTATTTAAATTGTGTCACTTGATCAGCTCCACAATATGTTCAAGTTATAGTAAAAACATGTTTTTAACAACAACAAAAAAATTAACAAATTTTTAGTTGGCTTTCCAACTATGTTTTTCTCACTGATAAAATTACTGTGGTCAACCAAGTTATATGGTAATATATTTTCCACCTAGCGATCAAGAGGTCCCATGTTTGATACCAACTCTGGCAAAATTTGTACCTCATCAAATAATGGTTTGTCCCATGAAAAAACGTAGTTGCTGTCTTAATAAGCCTTAGACTTTCAATGCAATCAATGTTACATAAATTAGCGGCACTCACAGAAAATAAATGTTAAATAAATGAGCCTTGCTCTGGAAAAAAACATGCAAAATGCATGTGCTTCAAGTATTGTCAAAGATAAGCCTTTGCAGTCCACGACGACTAATCAGAGACAACTCTTTCCGTTTACAATAGCAGAATGTTTCATTTACAGGAAGTCTCTTCTAAACAAAAATTCAGTCTAGGGGGAAGTGTCCTCCCTGATTAGCCTGTGCAGACTGCACAGGCTCATCTGGGAGGACACTTTACGCAGATGCGTTAAGCCCCGTTTTCCCAGAGCGAGGCTAAAATAGGTTCAAACTTCAAACAAACCTCCAACAGGTCCTTGCATCTCTGTACAAAGGCGTCCACCTGGGCAAAGATACTGCTCTTGTCCAGCACCCAACCAACCGGAGAGAACATGTGGTGAAGTTTGGATGTCTGGAAAAACAAAGACACATGTTATAAACAATTAAAACTTAACGACTTATCTAGTCAAAGTTTTTCATAAAATCAGAAATCCACGAATTTGTGTCCACTTAATTGCAATTTGGTTTGGAAAAAGACTTTTTAGTATTATAAGATCTTCAGCATTTCAATTTTTTCTGCATTTTTTGTATTTTTGTACAAATGAATAAAAAAAGAAAGACAGAATATTAAAATGTAAAGTTTCAAAGTAGGCTGAAGATTTCCAATAGCAACAGCGTAATTTTTATGTTTATTTTTAGTAAAACATCAAACTAGTTCAAGGTGTTGAAAAAAATCAGGGTTATTTACCCACCTCTTAGGTCATAATGAAACCATACGTGATAATGAGGCTCACTCTAGGAAAACAGGGTTAAATGCATGGGCGTAAAGAGTCATCCCAGAGTAGCCAGTGCAGTCTGCACAGGCAAATCAGTGACAACACTTTCCACTCAACTGGAATTTTGCTTTCTTTTAACGAAAAATACCGAAAAGGGGAAAGTAAGCGGACTGCACAGGATAATCTGGGGCAACACTTTACGCAAATGAACTAAGCCCCATTTTTAAAGAGCTCGGCTCATACAAATACACACACACACACACACACAAACACACACAGGTCTGTTAAAAGTTTATCGGTTTCCACCTACCTTGTTGTAGATTTCCTTCCACTGCTCACAACAGTCAATACACTCGTGCAGTGACTTCATGCCACTCTGAGCGTAGCCGTCAAAGATCTTGTCCAGGTTGATCTCACGGCAGCAGCGGCAAATTATCTCGTTACTCAACTGAAAATAGTCATATAAAAAGTTGTCAAATTGTTGTTTTATTATTTAATTCATATCTCTTTACTAAACTGAAAATTGTCATATATAAACTTAAAAGTTAGGGGTTTTGTTGTTTAAAATTTAAATTATCTCTTTACTCAACTAAAAAAAATCATATATAAATAGTCATATAAACTTAAAAGTTAGGGTTTGTTTTTGGTTAATATTCATAAAAATCACAAATGCATCTTAAATGACTATGACTATGATATATTGTAACTTAATTATAAGCAAAGAAAGCAAAAAAAAGTTTTCCCCGAAAATCTAGCAGACCATAAATTTTATGTCGGGCCATTGGCTAGTGGGCAGTTACTGATTCCCCTTCCTAAATTCAAACCACTTCGAAGAATCCTGTCAGTTTCTCACAAGTCTTGTAGAAAATGTTCAAACCTTTCGCAAATTTCCATTGGCTAGTAGGCTCCTGCTAATTTTTTATCCCTGCATACATTCTTTCTTTTAAAATCTTGTCAGTATCTCACCAGTATTGTAGAAAATCTACGGGCACACCTCAAATTTAGGCACCATGGCTTCTGAATCTGATTATTTCCTCCCCACATACACACTTTCTAAAATACCCCGGTCAGTCTCTATTGAGTCTTAAAGATAATCCAAGGGCATGCAACAAATTTAGGGACTGCACAGGCTATTCAAGGACCACACTTTGCAGTTTGCATTTATAAAACTCCAGTTTATGTGGAAAGTGTCATCCCTGTTTAGCCGGTGCGGAATGCAAGTCAAATCTCGGACATCACTTTACGCACATGCATTAAGCCCCGTTTTCCCATTGCGGGGCTCAATTTAAGGGGTAATTTTCTAGTGGGCACCACTTTTATTCCTCCCTAAATACATACCTCCTTCAAGATCCCAGTAAGTCGCTCTCGGGTCTTGTAGAACTCTGAGTTCACCCAGATCATACGGAACAGGTTGAGAATCTTGGGAATCATGGCAGCGATGTTGACCGGCCTTGCATCAGACAGTTCATAGCACGGGTCCTTAAGCACCAACTTGAGGTTGCTCTCAACCTACCTTGTGTTGCATTTTTTTATTTTGCTGTGTTTTCATTGTTTTATCTTATAAAAAAGGCATCCCCATTTAAATTTTTACATTAGAAAATAAAATCACAGCCATGACATAAGAATTTAATAAGAAACAGATAAAGGATAAGACAGCAGGTTACATTGAGCTTGAGTTAGAAATCGGACAAGTTTTATTTTGATTTTCTTTATAATTCGAGGGCCGTAATTCAAACATTCTTCTGGCTGGTTATTAACGTTGGTTGATATATGAAGACCATAAAAACTATCACAATGTTTCATATGATCTGATTTAAACTGCTTGAGTTAGAGAGCAGACATGGTTCTCAGGATGTCGCCCACACACCACCTGCCACATTTATTTAAATAATATGCCCCGGTTTTAAACGGGAATATAAAAAATAGTGTTTTTTCTTTTGGAAACTGAAAGTGCAAATGAACATGCTATGTCTGCTGTGGGTAAGAAAAGGCATGGAAGCAGAATAAAATAGTCTATTGAAAAAAAAAACAAGGCTTGTCACCATAGGATGACATATGCCCCCTTTTTCCACATTTTTCTAAACCTAAACGCAAAGTGTTTTTCCACATTTTTCGAAACCTAAACGCAAAGTGTGACAGAATTTCAAACAGACGGACAAACAGACAGACGGACAGTGTGATCACTATATGCCCACCTTAGGGGGCATAAAAAAAATAATTATTGACACTATTGACAAGGCAAGAGGGTAAAAATCATGAAACAGAAAGAATAATCTAAGGAAAACAAAAACAAGACAACTAAGATTTTTGACACTGTTGACAATACAAACCTTAATCTGACTGGCAAGCTTTCGGAAAGGTGCGGCATACTACGAGTTAGCTGCTTCCAGCACGCTCTCAATCTTTTTCACGCCAGTTTTATCCAGTTGGGCGCTAATTCCAGACAGATCCTGGCACCTGTTCTTCCAGAACTCGATCTCTTCAAGGGGTCCTAAGGTCTCAGCCATCTCAACGGGATCCTGGGTGTTCAACACTTCCTTGATCTGGCAGGCCCAGTGGATCATAAGAGTGAAAGTAATGTTTTCAAAACGTTACAAGACATATACTATTTAATGGCATGTAAATGGAAAGCATATTTACGAAGAAAACGGAGCTTAAGTTATACATTTAGGTTTTTCCCCATTGCTCAACACATGTAAATGGAGGGTCAGAAAAAGAAAGTACTCCATGACTAGATTCAATACTGAATAATTTTCAGAAAGAAATGGTTGCCTAAATTCTGACACAATTTATTTCTGTTGCTCTGTACATATGTAGGTTAATGTATTTGTTCTCGGAAATCCATTTAACATCTCACAGCATATGTAATGTTTTTTGCCAATAAAAAGGAAAGCACAAATATTCTATAAACGTGCAAAAGAAACTATTAATTGACACAAAATGTGTGAATAAGACTAGGCATACACAAACTATACCCTTTGCTTATTTAGCGACAAACAGTGACTGTGCCATATACATGTACATCTCATTTGCAGCACAATTGTGAAAAGTCTGCATAAAGGCTAATTAAAATAGTACTCCATAATTATATATTTATGTAATCATCTCAACCCAGTATAAATAGTATTCGTTCGTTTGCTTTATAATAAACTAATAAAGTAAGAGAGGAGATTTCGTTTGTTGTTGCTGTTAATGTTATATTTCCTTACCTTTATGCCTCCAATAGTGGTATGCAATAAGTGCCGCACTTGTGTGTACGTCTGTTTTCATGTCCATCTGTACGTTCATCTGTTTGATCAGTACATGCCTATCACCTGCACAGTAATCAGGAAATAAATTAATTATACCCCCACAAACATAGTGGGGGAGTGAGCTTGTCTGTCGGTCGATCTGTCTGTCGGTCTGTCTGTGTTCCGTATTGGTTGTCCGCTCTGTAACTCAAGTAGTTTTCATCTGATCTTCACCAAACTTGGTCAGAAGTTGTATCAAGATGATGTCTAGGTCAATTTCCAATATGGGTCTTACCGGATCAAAAACTAGGTCACGGGGTCACTTAGTGAGTTTTTACATGCAAAATATTCTGTGTCAATGCGGCATGTGGGGGTATTCGTCACCTCAGTGACAAAGCTCTTATTTATATATATGTCAAAATTATGACAGGAATAGTCAAGCTTTTGTAATGGCTAAATTTGAAATTTGATCTCTTCATGCAAACTTGACCTTTGAAGTAGAGATACGTTTGTTACAACCGACACACGGACATGTTGTCTTAAGATTGTATATCCATCAAATATATGGCAATGCTGTTTGATGGCCAAGTTTGCCATTTAACCACTAAGTGTGACCTTGCCCTTTAATATATGGAGACTGGAGCTACAAGCAACACGTTGTCTTTTGATGTTGGAAATTGTGTTTTTCAAAATACATTCCTATAAATTAAAAAGTTAAGGCTGATGCAGAAAATTTCACACAGACAAAAAGATAGAGAGGTCAAGTGCGACTGCTATATGCCCCCTTCTTCAAAAAGGTAAAACAAACATAGAACTTTGAATAACAATAAAACACAAATGATACACACAAGTACACTGATAAATCATGAATAACATTATAGTCAAAGGGAAGAAACTGCATTAATCCGATGCTCAATATTTATAAGAGTTGTCTCAAATGTTCCATAAGCTTAATTCATGGCTAGAGTGGTAACAAGGATTTTCTCAGATTTGACCTGGTGACCTTGTTTTTAAACGCATGCTACCCAGATTTAAACTCGGCCTATATATTGTAACAATAAATATCCTCACAAAGTTTCATTAACATTAAGTCATAATTGAGGCCTCTAGAGTGGGGTTACAAGGTTTTTCTTTGATTGGCCTAGAACCTAGTTTTAGGATGTATGTAGCCCAGCTTTAAACACAGCATCAAAAATGTAAGAATAAACATTCTGACCAAGTTTCATAAAGATTGAGTCATAAATGTGGCCTTTAGGGAGGTACTAAGTTTTCTTAAGATTTGACTCGATGATCTTGTTTTTGGATGAATGTGACACAGATTCGAACTCTGTCTAGATATTGTCAAAATAAACATCATAACCATGTTTCATTAAGTTAAGATGAAAAATATATCCTCTATAGTGGTAACCAGCTAAAAGTTGATAAAACTATTGACGCAAAATGCAAAAAAACGGATGAAACAAATACGGTGATCACAAAAGCTAACTAGGAGCACTTTGTTCTTATAATAACATAATGAAAAGTTTTTCAGCACAAAAAATGACAAAGAGCAATATGTATACCTTCCAAAACACTATCAAAAGGGACAGATGTTACACGTTACACGTTGTCTTATGATGGTTTACATTGATTCCAATTTATTTATTAGAAATCAATCCTAGTTTGGATGATATACACTAAAGAAGAGAAACTTACGTATTTTATATGCTACGAATTCATATTGTTCTTGTTGATGTCATCATCAGCATCACTGTACTGGCTCAGTAGCGACTTCAGTAGCTTGTTGCTCTCTGTTGTTGCAGGCTGCTCCATGCCCTGGTATTCGTCGTCATTGGAAGTGCTCTTCTGTTTCTCCATCTCTCTATGGTGATGATGATCACCAAAACATGTGTGAAGTTTCTATTAAATATCTGTAGAAGTCACAACGATATATTCTTGTTGCACGGAAACCTTCCATTCCATGACTTCAATACACACCACATACCAGCCTACTGACCTTAAGGTGTTCCAAGGTCAGATTTTGATGAGCCCCCAGTGAGAAATTGGTTGCACCAAGAGCTGACCAAGCTTCCCTCGACGGGGCTTGTTTTGGTTTCCTTTTCCGGTCCAAGCAGAATATCTTGATTTATTTCCTGCATACTTGACAACTTTTAAGCAGCATAACACAAGGTAAACTTGATAAATCATACATAATGTGTTAACTTTCTGTAAACATTACTAAAACAAGAGATGTGTTCGACAGAAACACAATGCCCCCTATTGCGCCACTTAAAAAAAAAAAAAAAAATCATTTGGCGGGTTTAGAAATTATCTCCCTTTAAAGCTTATTACTTCCCTTGGCTTGTGTTTTTTTACCTTTGACCTTGAAGGATGACTTTGACCATGACCTTTCACCACTCAAAATGTGCAGCTCAATGAGATTCACATGCATGCCAAATATGCAGTTGCTATGTTCAACATTGCAAAGTTATGACCAAACTTTAACCAAGGTTAAAGTTTTGGACAGACAGACAGAATGACAGGCAAAAAACAATATACCCCCTCTTCTTCGAAGAAGGGGGCATAAACATCAATATAATACCCTCTAAAGATTACTTAAACTATTTTATATTTCAAACAAGAGTGCCAAACTGTCACAAGATACGCCCGTTCGAAGGTTTTGGACACCATGCTCAATGCTTGAAATGCACTAAGTGACCTCAAGACCTAGTTATTGACTTGGCATGACCCATATTTGAACTTGACCTAGATATCATTTAGATGTAACATCTGACTAAATTTGGTGAAGATCAGATGAAAACTACTTCAATTAGAGAGCGGACACCATGCTAAATGCTTTAAATGCACCATGTGACCTCGTTTTTGACCGGGCATGACCCATATTCGAACTTGACCTACATATCATCTAGACACAACTTGTAACCAAATTAGGTGAAGATCAGATGAAAACTACTTCAATTAGAGAGCGGACACCATGCTAAATGCTTGAAATGCACTAAGTAACCTCGTGACCTAGTTTTTGACCCGGCATGACCCATATTTAAACCTGACCTACATATCATATAGACACAACTTTTGACCAAATTTGGTGAAGATCGGGTGAAAACTACTTCATTTAGAGAGCGGACACCATGAAATCCTTGAAATGCACTAAGTGACCCCATGACCTAGTTTTTGACCCGGCATGACCCATATTCCAACTTGGCCTAGATATTGTCTAGACTCAACTTCTGAGCAAGTTTGGTGAAGATCGGATGAAAACTATTTGAATTAGAGTCCGGACAAAGTGGCGCCGTTGAAAATGCACTAATTGACCCTATGACCTAGTTTTTGACCCGGCATGACCCATATTCGAACTTGGCCTATATATCAACTAGATGCAACTGCTGACCAAGTTTGGTGAAGATCGGATGAATACAATTTGAAATAGAGTCCGGACAAAGTGGCCCCTTTGAAAATGCACTTATTGACCCTATGACCTAGTTTTTGACCCGGCATGACCCATATTCGAACTTGGCCTAGATATCAACTAGATGCAACTGCTGACCAAGTTTGGTGAAGATCGGATGAATACAATTTGAATTAGAGTCCGGACAAAGTGATGCCTTCCGCCCGCCGCCCGCCCGCCAAGGGGTTTCACATAATACGTCCC
>VMBQ01003145.1:5705-113706 GCA_007657795.1 Dreissena rostriformis
ATTAATTGTGTTTTTTATCGAATTTACATAAGCTTCATCTTAAATATAACAGTATGACACGCAAAAGCAGATCTTGCGGACTCCCATGTAACAACGCTACTCCGTATACTAGACTTTTAAGAATGCTAGTTTTACGTAACACATTTATTTTTTCTAAACACTGATTTGTTTTGTTTACTTTGATATCATTATTTCGGATGGCTTTTCTGGGCGAAATGTGGATGATTTTTTGTAGAATTTTCGTACCGGTATGATGAAAATCGTATCGCAATACAATATGCGGATTGCGTATTGCGATATATACCGATATACCGGTATATTGTTGCAGCACTAATGGTAAGGCAACAGTAATGGTAGTTGGTGTTATAGGGGATGTTAAGGCACTAGTAATAATAGTTGAAGCTCTAGGGGAGATAAGGCACTAGAAACGATAGTTGAAGCTCTATTGGAACTAAGGCATTGGGAATGGTAGTTGGAGTTCTTGGGGAGATAAGGCACTTGTAATGGAGGTTGGAGTTCTTGGGGAGATAAGGCATCAGGAATGGTAGTTGGAGCTCTATGGGAGATAAGGCATTAGTAATGGTAGTTGGAGCTCTAGGGGAGATAAGGCATCAGTAATGATAGTTGGAGCTCTATGGGAGATAAGGCAATAGTAATGGTAGTTGGAGCTCTAGGGAAGATGAGGCACCAGTAATGGTAGTTGGAGCTCTAGGGGAGATAAGGCACTAGTAATGGTAGTTGGAGCTCTATGGGAGATAAGGCACCAGTAATGATTGTTGGAGCTCTATGGGTGATAAGGAAATTTTAATGGTGGTTGGAGTTCTTGGGGAGATAGGGCACTAGTAATGGTGGTTGGAGTTCTTGGGGAGATAAGGCACTAGTAATGGTGGTTGGAGTTCTTGGGGAGATAAGGCATTAGTAATGGTGGCTGGAGTTCTTGGGGAGATAAGGCACTAGTAATGGTGGTTGGAGTTCTTGCGTAAATAAGGCATCAGGAATGGTAGTTGGTGTTCTAGGGGAGATATGGTAACAATAATGATGGTTGGAACTCTATGGGAGATAAGGCATCAGTGATGATAGTTGGTGCTGTAGGGGAGATAAGGCAACAGTAATGATAGTTGGTGCTCTAGGCAATAACGCATCAGGAATGGTAGTTGGTGCTGTAGGTGAGATAAGGCATCAGTAATGGTAGTTGGTGCTCTAGGTGAGAAAAGGCGTCAGGAATGGTTATTGGTGCTGTAGGGAGATAAGGCACTAGTAATGGTAATTTGGAGATAAGGCATCAGTAATGGTGGTTGGTTCTCTAAGGGAGATAAGGCATCAGGAATGGTAGTTGGTGCTCTAAGGGAGATAAGGCATAATGTACTGTTGTTGTTTCTCTCAGGAAGATAAGGCATGAGTAATGACAGTTGTTGCTGTAAGGGAGATAAGGCACCAGTTATTTGCACTTTTAAATGAGGTTTTCATGTTGAAAACTCTTGTTATTAGATTAAGGTGTGGTGTGTGGATGTTTGGTATCAAACAGGAGTTTTCCACAGGTGTTTATCATCAAACATGGGTTTCCAGTCAAACACTAAAGTTTACATTGGCAACTCTTGATGAAACTTTTGATATGGTAAGCTTGTTAAGAGACCTAGCTGTAATTGCTTTTGGATTCAGTTGAATATAGATCAATGTCACTGTTATTAAAAATTTAAAAACTCCTTTGTTTCCACATCTTTAGTTAAGATTAAGGAATTGCGCTGGAATTTCGGATGTAGGTACATGTAGCCTATATGCAGACATAGCTTTGATATCTTTTGCATTCAAAGCATGATCATAAATATCAGTATACACTTGGAAACATAATGTAGTATATCATATATATTTTATTTGTTTTATAAACAAGGTATAATTATAAGAGAACATTTAAAGTATTTATGTCCGGGTATTAATGCTCGAATAGTCTGTGACATTTTAGTGATTTTTTTTTAATATCTCCATATGGAAACCTTTATTATTCTAAATCTTAACAAACTGGAGCATTTTCCTCATCACGATACAAACTCAATGATAAAGAAGTTTTACTATATGTGTGGATTTAATTGTATTTTTGAATGTTTATTTACAAACAACTGCATTTTGTTTTAGTTGTTGTTGGTGTTGTTATATAGATTCAATTAATCTTTTCATACAAACTTTGAAGGGTTTAGGTATAAATATTTTAATTTTTGAACAATTGGATTAAATTTATTGTGTTCCAGTATTTTAATTTGTTGTTGCAGTATAAGCAACATACAGGGGTTTCATTGGTGGCATTTTCTGGGATTGTTTACCCTGTAATTTTGTGCAGACAATTCATTCAAAATATCTCCTGCAATTCATATGAATCTACAGGGATGTGTTAGTTACCATAACTTAACAGTTTATTGTTGTGTTATTTAATATTTTATCTTTATCATATGTAAATTGTGCTGAGGTACCACATCCAACTGTTGTATAATTTGAGCTGCATCATGCGAAAATGGGTCTTCTGCTATAGGTGACTTTATAGCACACACGGGCTGGTCTGGAGCAAAGCTTGCCACATATGGCATAAGACCCATTTTTGCATGACGTGGTCGATTTGTTATGTTTTTCTACATAGATCTAACCATGATGACTTTGATTCTGTCACCGGGAGAGTCAAACTGGAGCCTGACAGCCAGCCACAATGGCGCCAACTTGCTTGGAGTGTTGACGGAACCATGCTTGCATGTTCCTATAGCAACGGAACAGTTCAGGTGTTCGATATTGTAGGAACCCAGCTGTTTGCGATACCTGGCAATGTAAGTGTAAAATCCATTACAAACCATGTTTTATTGGGATACAGATTTGAACATTATTGCAACTAAAACAATCGTCTATTATATTAAGACCTAAAAAGCAACTTTGAAATATCCACAACGAGCACGTTTAGGTATAACAAGATGAATACAGCGGAACAAAAATGAGCTGGGGTAGCCCAATTTAACAGATTGTTCCAAAAAATAACAAGATTAAAATATGCAAGAGTTGAATGTGAAACATTTTATTCATGATTAAAATATTATGCACTTCTATGGGTTTTTTTTTCCACACAAAAAAAAACGTTGAACCTGGGTGAGATGGTGTTTCTCTTTACTGACAGGAGGTGTACCCCGGTGATCTCAGCTATGCTGTGGCCAGCCTGGTGTTCACACACAGAGCAAAGAATAATGAATGGTAATGATGTACTAATAGCAGGTGGGGTTTTTTCCTCCACAAAATAAGACAATTCTCTCCACCGCAACCACTGACACCCCACCAGGCAATGACGCTCTGTAGGCTCAGATCCACCACAGAATGGGGTCCCCGAGGACCCATACATCTGTAAAAATTAAATTGTGAAAGTTCTTATTGATTTTGACGATTTCGTTCTAAAGTGTAACGAAAAGTTTTAACAACAAAGTTATTTTGGAGTATAAGGCTTATAGGAGTTTGATGTCCATCACCCTAGTGTCATTATATGATCACTGACGAATGAAATGCATGTATAGCTAGGTTGGTTGCTCTATCGATTACAAAACTAGCTGACTTCTATAATAAGACGTGTCTGTGGCACAGAGGAATAGTTTGTGAAATTTTAAACCAGGATTTCAACAAGGTTGAACACTCTGGTTATTAGATTGGTGTATTGCAGGTGATCAGTTGGCATCAAACAGGAGGTTTCTGGTCAATAAATTGAGATTCCACAGACAAATCTTGATGAATCTTTGTAATCTTGCATGGACACCCTGCTCATGATTGTAGTTGGGCTAGTCTGGTCAAGGTTATTGATACTAAAAATAGAAGAATGGTAAACAGGTGGTTTCTGCTCAATACCTTGAGTTTGGGTGGAGGTATTGAACTGAAATTGTGTTTGTATCAAGCTTACATGCAGCCTTAGCTTGCATTTTCAACTGGGGCAATTTGTGACAGATTACAAACTGGTCAATGACATTTGCATTGACCTATCTTGATGAAAATTTGGCGTGAATGGAACCCTATCTTTTGTTTTAATTTGGGGCTGGTCATGTGAAAGTAAAGGCCCCTGTAACTAAAAATAGAGAAACGATTTTCACTCAAGAACTTGAATTTGGATAGAGAGATTGCATTGAAATTTTGTGTTTTGGGTAGTTTATATGCACAATTAGCTAAGAGTGGTTTCATTTAGATCATGTTCAGTCAATGTGACATGTTTAAGTTTAAGTTTAGCTTGCTTACATTGAGATTTTATTGAAGAAATTAATTAGTGAAAATGTGCACATACAAATCCACATGGCAACCACTAAGGTCAAGGTCATACTTTGACACACATGAGTCTTGTTCTGAGAAAACTGGGCATAATGCATGTGCGTAAAGCGTCGTCCCAGATTAGCCCATGCAATCCGCACAGGCTAATCAGGGACGACACTTTCCGCCTAAATTGGATTTTTGCTAAGAAGAGACTTCATTTAAACGAAAAATATCATAAATGCGGAAAGTGTCATCCCTGATTAGCCTGTGAGGATTGCACAGGCTAATCTGGGACGACACTTTACGAACATGCTTTATTCCCAGTTTTCTCAGAACAAGGCTCATATGGTCAAACAACATCTGTGTCAGAGCAGTATGTTGGGTACTAATCACATTCAGCAATACTTCTAGTCTATTGTCTATAGGATGCAGGATCATGTGACTTTGTGGGATTCACAATTAAAAGTTAAGGGATGTTAACACACTGGTAAGTGGTGCTTTTTTTCAAATAACTTTTTAAAACAATTTTTCTTGAGAATTTCAACTAGTGCATAAAAGAGAGTTTTTATGCTGCTTATGGCAATTTGTAATACCTCAGAATTATTTTATTTAATAAGCTTGTGTTATCCAACAAAAGTTTGATGTGTATAGCATTCATGTACATTTTTATGCTGCACAAAATGTGAAATTTTGTCACAGATTTCAGACGTATTCAAGGATTTATTTTTAAATCTTAAGATATCAACACAAACTGCAAGAAAAACTGTCTTTTATGCTCTAAAGATTTTTGCAAATGTATTTCAATAACTTGAGATATTTGCAAAAATAAAGTGTTTACATTCTGTCCAACATGTGTGTAAACCCCATGTGAACCCCGTTGATCCTGCAACTTCTCTATGTATTATTTTGTTTCCAGGCCTATTCAGTTGTTAGTGGGAAACTACCAGGGAAGACTGTCCAGCTATAAAGTACACAGGGATAAGGGCCAGCAACTCCTGCACGAGTTCAACTTTAGTTCACACTACCCCCTAGGCATAAGGTAAGGAATTATGTTCTCTAATTATTTGTACATTTGAATTTTAGATCACCTGCCAAGAAACCGGACGGGGGTAGGGGGGGGTATAGGAATGCCCTTCGTCAGTCTGTCTTTGCGTCCGTCGATCAGTCTGTCGGTAAAATTGTCTATTTTGTTGTCAGGTCTATATCCTCTATACATTTTGAACGATTTGCTTGAAATTTGGCCCAAATGTGAGGAGTCAATGAGCATATATGCAGAAGGCATGAGTCAGTCACATGGGTTCAAGGTCAAGGTAAAACTTAAAGGTTAAACGTTTTAATCTCCATTTTGTTTCTGCTTATTGTCTTTGTATATCATCTAAAGCATTTTCTTGAAATTTGGCTAAAATGTTAGGTTTTTGAGACGGTGTGCAGAAGACTTTAGTCATTCAGCATGTCTCAAAATCATGCTGACAGGGGGGCATGTGTAGCCTGGAGTATACCGGGTTTAAGTGAGGTAGACTTGGAAAGTAAGTTCCAACTAACCTCAGTTGAACCTGGTAAGCTCTTGTATACGCATGCCCCCCTGACTGAGAGGGATTTGCTAAAACTTAGTTCAAATGGTCATAAAGACATAAAAACTGTGCACTGAAGGCGAGTCAGTCAGTATGGCTCTCACCTGAAGGTCAAATATGTCAAATGGGAACTTCAGTGTACTTCAGGGCATTTCACACCCATGGTCAAGATCACCTGGAATGTGAAACTTGAGTCGCGTTCTGAGAAAACTGGGCATAATGCATGTGCGTAAAGTGTCGTCCCAGATTAGCCTGAGCAGTCCGCACAGGCTAATCCGGGACGACACTTTCGGCCTAAATTGGATTTTTGCTAAGAAGAGACTTCATTTTAACGAAAAATGTCATAAAAGCGGAAAGTGTCGTCCCTGATGAGTCTGTGCGGATTTCACAGGCTAATCTGGGACGACACTTTACGCACATGCATTATGCCCAGTTTCCTCAGAACACGACTCATTTGTTAACCCTTTACCACTCAGATATGCATTTTGACTCAATTGTAGATCCTCTGAATTTAAATTAATTTAAGAACTTTCTTACTAGATTCAAGTTTAAAGGCTTCATTTCAACCGGAATATATCGATGAGCAGCAAACAGCATAAAACCTGAACAGACTGTGAATTACTATATGTTATCTATATTTGGCCGGTGTACCAATATCTACTTTTGATCTGGACATTGAACACCCCATTGAACCATGATGGTATTCACTGTGGTATTCTGACCCTCTCTGTTGATTCTTACAGTTGTATTGAGTGTGATACAACAGCTGGCCTGGTGTACGTCGGTGGGTGTGGTCAGGATGCAGAAGGCATTACCACGGCAACCAGGGAGGGCTTGACAGCGTGGCGTGTGCTCTCCGACTATCCACATTACAAACTGGTCACTGATTATGCACAGGACTTGAACAAGGTTACAAAACACATTCTAGGAATTAAAAAGCGTTATTGTATGATTTGATAAACTTGAAGTAAGATTTAACCAAATTGTTAGCTAAAACAAACATGTGTTGAAAGTTTGACCTGAAAATGTATTATATATATTTTTGCCATTTATAGGTATGTATAATTTAATAAATAGATGACATTAACATTTTACTGAATATTTTATAACCATTACATACAATAATAATGGCTTTAATAAGTGATAAGTTGTGTTGTGTTCTGAGAAAACTGGGCATAATGCTTGTGCGAAAATTGTCATCCCAGATTTGCCTGTGCAGTCCGCACAGGCTAATCAGGGATGACAATTTCCGCTTTTATGGATTTTTTTGTTAAAATGATGTCTTTTCTTAAAAATCTTGTTAAGGCGGAAAATGTTGTCCCCGATTAGCCTGTGCGGACTGCACAGGCTAATCTGGGACGACACTTTACGCACATGCATTTTGCCCAGTTTTCGCAGAACGCGACCCAATTGAACTAGGACCAACATTTGACAACTTCTAACAGGCCAAGGGGGAGATGTCTTTTTCCAGACGTCTAAAACTGCCACTTATGTCACGTCTCCGGGCAGCCAACAGTGACGGCGTGCTTTGCATGACGATGTCGCCAAACATGAAACACCTAGCGTCACTCCATTTGTCTGGCAAGTTGTGTATGTGGTCGCTACCAGGACTTCAGATGGTACACAGCTGGGGTCACGAGGATCAGCCAGGTGCCAATGACCTGAGCCCAGAACACACGGACAATCCACAGCTTCGGAAACAGATAAAAGGTTAAATTTAGTTAAATATTATTAATTTGAGTGTGATCACATCAAAAGAGTAAGGCTTATAGAAGTGCCCATTCCTATAAGAGTAAGGCTCATAGAAATGCCAATTCCTATAAGAGTAAGGCTTATAGAAATGCCCATTCCTGTAAGAGTAAGGCTTATAGAAATGCCCATTCCTATAAGAGTAAGGCTTTTAGAAATGCCCATTCCTATAAGAGTAAGGCTTATAGAAATGCCCATTCTATAAGAGTAAGGCTTATAAAAATGCCAATTCCTATAAGCGTAAGGCTTATAGAAATGCCCGTTCCTATAAGAGTAAGGCTTATAGAAATGCCCATTCCTATAAGAGTAAGGCTTTAAGAAATGCCCATTCCCTTAAGAGTAAGTCTTATAGAAATGCCCATTCCTATAAGAGTAAGGCTTTAAGAAATGCCCATTCCTATAAGAGTAAGTCTTATAGAAATGCCCATTCCTATAAGAGTAAGGCTTATAGAAATGCCAATTCCTATAAAAGTAAGGCTTATAGAAATGCCTTTCCTATTAGAGTAAGGCTTATAGAAATGCCCTTTCTTATAAGAGTAGGGCTTATAGAAATGCCCATTCTTATAAGAGTAGGGCTTTAAGAAATGCCCATTCCTATAAGAGAAAGTCTTATAGAAATGCCCATTCCTATAAGAGTAAGGCTTATAGAAATGCCCATTCCTATAAGAGTAAGGCTTATAGAAATGCTTATTTTTCTATACAATTAAGGCTTATAGAAATGCCCATTCCTATAAGAGTAAGTCTTATAGAAATGCCCATTCATATAAGAGTAAGTCTTATAGAAATGCCCATTCATATAAGAGTAAGGCTTATAGAAATGCCCATTCTTATAAGAGTAGGGCTTATAGAAATGTCCATTCCTGGGTAGAACCAATACCTGTAGTCTTTGGTTGAGATCTTAAGAACATTCCTGCGGTTGGTATCAAACCTTGGACCTCCTGGTTGCTAGAGGCTGACACCATATTCACTATGTCACTGCGACCTTTTAAAGATGATTTGCATTGTGATTGACCCTGATTCAATTGGTAACAGTGATTTATTAATATTTGTAGATCTGTTTGTATGATACAATACTGTTGATGAGTATGTGAAATGAAATTTGTAATAATTGTTGGTTATAAGCCAGGTTTTGATTTTGAACTTCTTAAATTCTGTTCATTTAAATATAAAGTTTAAGGAATTATATTGATAATGATATAATGACATACTCTGAACTCTTTGCCAGCCATAAAAACAACAAGAAAACATCACTGATGTAAAGTATGGTTAGATATATGAATGTGAACATTTTTCAGATTTGGTTAGCACTCGTCAACTTATAGATGTCAATTGGTGGTCAGATGAGGTAGGGTTTACATTTGTTTAAATCTTTATAATAGCTGTTTTTAAACTTTCGTTATGTTTGTATTACTGTAGTTTAAAAGTTTAGTTTGTATTAAAATTATTTTAAAGTTTACGGGAATAAAGTCATTAATTCAATTATCAACAGAAATTACATTCCAGCTTAAAGATAGTGTGTTATGTCAAATGATCTTGCTTGCTTTTATTCTTTCCAGATGTTTTGAGAATTCTCAGTTAATGTTGAATACATACAAGCCTCACTCTGTGAAAAGGGGGTTTAATGCATGTGCGTAAAGTGTCGTCCCAGATAAGCCTGTGCAGTCCGCACAGGCTAATCAGGGACGACACTTTCTGCTTTCATGGTATGTTTTGTTTCAATGAAGTCTTCTCTTAGCCAAAATCAAGTTTAGGCGGAAAGCGTTGTTCCTGATTGTCCTATGCAGACTGCAAAGGCTTATCTGGGACAACACTTTACGCTCATGCATTAAACCCCCTTTTCTCAGAGCTTGGCTCGTATATGTTTTTTGGGAGGCTTAATGTGTTTATGCCTACCAAATCAAGTTACCTGTGTTCGTCACTTACCTGGTATTCTGTGTATACCATCATTTATGCATTTTTTTGCCTTCATTATCAAAGTTAACAAGAGAAAAAAGGCTAAAAACAAAACTTAAATATCAAATGACGTCATGAAAATAAATGAAAAAAACATCACTATACTTGGTATTTTGTAGTTTTTTCGAAAATGTTAAATTCACCAAAATATATCAGTTTGGCTTGTTATCTTGTTAATGCAGGTATGATGATGGGATAGACGTTTATAATCAATAACATTGAAGTTTGAAAAAGGCTGTTTCTCAGGATGCAACCAAGCATGCAGAAATATGTAATATTTATCGCCTTGTTCTGGGGCATAACTCAACATACTTCAATATTTATCTGCGTAGAAATCAAATAGGTTACATAGAGATTCACAAACAAAATTAAAAGTTCACATAAATGGGAGCTTGGTTATGCAATTAGGGCTGTCTTATGATTGATGTTTGTTATTTTATTTCTATAATTTATAATGTATTTGATTGAAATAAATGTTTATAGAGTTAAATTAATAGATACATATGTAATATAAAGCTTATTGTTTATATGTGAACGAATGTTAAAGTTATTTTTTAATTAACCACCTGGAAGTTGTTATATTACTGTGTATGTGTGAACTCAAACATTAAGCATAGGTAGACCTCTCATTGTGGGACTGTATACATGTAATTTTATTGTAATACTCTTCTAAAATACTCCAAGATTTTGTAACCAAAGACAAGCACTTAATGTTCTGTCTGGCAGGCTGTGATACTTGCGCGAGGGACTGGAGCTGTGACCGTGTCCGCCATGGCAACACTCACCAACCTGCTGAGTAATCCGGAATGGTTCGAGCCTGCGCCAAGACTGACCAGCGTGCATAATGGAGGATTTCTTGGGCTGGAGGTAACATAGGAAATAGTAATGTCTTATATAACAATGGTTTGTGTGTGCATTTTGAAAATAAATATACTGATCTCTGTGGATGCTTTGTCTTTTGTTTAATTACTTCAATTTAATAAAAAAAAGCCTCCATGGCATCACAAGAAATTGTTCCTTACAAGTTAAGCTGTTTTTAAATGTGCTTATTGTGGTCAGCATATCAATGTTAGTATTTTTCATTCCCAAAAATAATTTTTTTGTAATTCCTGTCTCAGTGAAAATTTTGCCATATATTGATGGATTTTGAAATAAATTGAAATAAATTTGCACAAATGCAAACCACCATATACCCGTTTCTCAACCTTAAAGGTTAAGGTCACACTATGAGGTCAAAGGTCAAATTTGCCACAAAAAAGGTTTTACATTCCTGAATTCATCATACCTTTGTCATTTTGATTGATTGAAAAAAACTTGGCAAAAATGCCATCCATCATAAGGGGGCATGTTGTGTGTAACACTTCTCTCCCTGTCTCAGAGGTCAAAATCAAAGTTTGAGCCCAAAGGTCAAATTTTGCCTTAAAACAGCTTTTCCAGGCATCCTTCATGCAATTTATAAAAATAACTAACCATGCATGACAAGCATTTGGAGACTATGTGTCACATTTATTACCTGTCACATGACCTTAAACCTCAAGGTCACACTTAAAGGTCAAAAGTCAAATTTGGCCAGAAACTTCTTGTTTGTGACATTAGAGGAGTTTTGAGACAAAAGCGGACTGTCAGGGCATCTGTTCCCTATTGACACATGTCTTGTTTCATACCAGGTTGAATGCAGGTTTCCCAAGAAGCGTCTGCTGGCATTGAATACGGATGACAAGGATGATGAAGATGATAGTGACATGGAGGAAGGTTACATATCCAGGTCATGGGGCGTGGCCAAGCAGTGCTTACATTACATTACTGACATGGAGACATTCAAGCCACCTAAAAAGAAACCAAAGTATGTAGATTTCATGTTAATCTTATTGTTTTATTATAAAAAAAAAATACACTTTTTTATTCAATTAAGTCACCCAAAAAGAAACCGCAGGGTTCGCCAAAACCGTCGGTCCGCCGGTCCTGACCGGCAAATTTAACTCAGGACCGACAAGTGATTTAAGATAATCGGTCCGACTGACCGACACAATCGGATGAAAAATGGTTTAAAAAAGATCACTCAAAGTGTATAATGTGCTATTGGATTTATAGAAGGTAAATACTTTTTGTTCAACTTCTGTCAAAAACCTTTTTTTCTTACCTTCATTTTGATGTTTAAAATTGGATTAGAATTGACTATCACATGCGAGTTCAAAATCAACGGTCTTTGTTAAAAAAAGCAACCGAGTGCGTCCGCCATTTTGTTTGTTGCATTCAGTTTCTCCACAAAAAAACAACGCATGAAAACTTGTTTCAACAGGAATTTGTGAGCATTTCTGTTAAATAGTTCCATTATCATATTGTTCTGGGAAGGATATATTTTAATTAAGAAACCAACAATTTCTGAAATTAAAGTAGGTAATTCCCTCGATGTACTATATTTCGGATATTTTAAAATTCGGACATAGTGATTTGTATTTGTTGATTTGTTTTTGAAAATTTGTAATACTATGTTTTGTGTTATTTCAGACAACACGAATGGGTGGTGGTAATTATCATGGGCCTTTCTATCAAGAAATAGGTGTGAAAGACATTCATTTAATTGAACCTGGAAATCAACCACCTTAGCTTAGAGAAAATATTTTAACAATAGGTGTTGTTTTAGAACTTGTGAAATTGGCTAATAAACAGAAAATCAAGTCATCCCAAGTAGTGTGAATGGGTGAGTGGAATTAAGTCAAACTTGATTGGATGTCACCCTGACTTTTCAAGAACAAGGATTTGTAGAGCTGTGCAGGCTAAAAAACAGTTTGACAAAAAGGAGAAGTCTAAAAAGTATGCCTTTGGATTATTTGTGGTTTATTATTTATATAATAATTGTTTTATTATATCGACTAATTTTTATTGCATTTTAATGTGATCAAAACCAATAAACATCTAAAAGGTACTCTCTTTTGTTGTGTTTTGCTTTTATAGTTTAGTCGGACAGTGGGACTGACAGAAACTGATTCGGACTGACAAAAATTTCAAGTCTGTCAGTCCGAATGACTGACAGACTTTTAAAGTTTTGGCGAACCCTGAAACCGAAGTACATTCACTTGATATTTTATGTAAATTTTTATTTATATTTTATGTAAGTCTTATAATTTTAAGTTTAAGACACTGCACTATGGTTATATTTTTATGCCCCCTTTTAAAAAAAAGGGGTTATATTGTTTTTGGCCTGTCTGTCTGTCATTCTGTCTGTCTGTCTGTCTGTCCAAAACTTTAATAATATTAAAGTTTAGTCATAATTTTTGCAATATTGAAGATAGCAACTTCATATTTGTCATGCATGTGTATCTCATGGAGATGCACATTTTAAGTGGAGAAAGGTCAAGGTCATCCTTCAAGGTAAAAAAAAAGAAAAAAAAAGCAGCGCATTAGGGGGCATTGTGTTTCTGACAAACACATCTCTTGTTTTATTATTGTAAATTTACCAATTAACAACAGTTTAGAGCAATGACTCGTAGGTAAACTTGCAGTAGAAGATAGGGTGGTGGTATGTTATCCCAAATTGTTTTATTTTCAAGCATCAGAACGACAAAATGTTTATTTACCAATTAATAGGAATAAAGGAAACATGATTTGATTGTAACATGGTTAGATAAATATTTATAAAATTTAAATGACATATGTATTTTACTATGCTGAATGGTCATTGTTTATAAGTAGTTTTACAAAGCTATTTTTGTTATTTGTGTATTTTATGAGCAGCCAGTATCATGTTGCAATACATTTTAAAACATTTTCAGTTACATAAAATAATTCTATAAGATGATTAGCAACAAGAGATTATATACACTTAATGTGCCAATCAAGTGGAAAAAAACATGAGTTCTCTGGAAATTGTTCCAGAGGATATGCAATTTTACTATAGTAATGATAAGTATAATTTCAGTTGATGTCATTTTATGCAGCTAAGCAACTGTGTTAACAAGTATATTTTAAGATGATGTCATTTAATGCAGCTAAAAAACTGTGATAACGAGTATATTTTAAGATGATGTCATTTAATGCAGCTAAGCAACTGTGATAACAAGTATATTTTAAGATGATGTCATTTGATGCAGCTTAGCAACTGTGATAACAAGTATATTTTAAGATGATGTCATTCAATGCAGCTAAGCAACTTTACTGACTGGTATGATTACAGACTTGTGAACCGCACCTACAGACTTGTGTGCCTGAAGTCAACAACACCTGAGGAACTCTTTGCCAGAAAGGTGCGGCTTTTCAGTTTTTGAAGTGCCACAAATCTCTTTTAAATATGAAAAAATGTTGTAAGCAACACTAGGGGCCTAAACATGTGGAAATAAGTGGACAAAATGGTTTGGGTAAGGATACCTCAAATTTACACCATATGGAGATGGCGTGTAGCTGGCAAGACATGTGTCTGTAGCTCAAATGTCAAGGTCACATGTAGAGGTTCAAGGTCAAATATTGGAATGATACAGCTGCAATTTCACAATATAGTCCACCTGTATCCCTATATCTAATGACATGGTCACACTTACAAATCATGAACAAATATGAGCATCATACTACTAATGCAGACTGTTACTTGTCATGCAACAGACTGATTTTAAATAATATGCCACACATTTTCATCATTACATGTTTGTACCTGTTGTGTGCAAGACTCGTTTTTTTAGGCTCAAAAGTGAGGGTCGCTGTCAATTTCAAATATTTACAAAATAATTGACATTCTTGAAAGTGGGCTTTACATGTTGCCGACCTGCATCTTAGTATGGAAGTTAAGGAACAATAATTTTGTTCTTTGTTTAGAGACAGATCAACCAGTATCATTTTTGAAAATACACTCTTTAGACTTAATATTTAATGTTGAAAAATACTTTAGTGTGGTATTCAGAGCTACAGAATGTGGAGAAGCCAAAACTGGCTGGCCCACTTTATTGCCTGGGGTTACACTATACAAAACAATCTCTTCTTAAATAACTTACTAGTATACAATAATATCCCTGCCACTGCAGAAGAATAGAAGTGAAACTGGCTGCTCCCCCCCCCCTCCATAATCACTAGGTATGACACTGGGATAATTATTCAAACACTTTTAACATTACTTACTGGTATGCAATATTGTTGTCAGCTCGAGAATGAGGAGTATGGGGAGGCCAAGTTGCTGGCCCAGACGTACGGGCTCGATGTGGACCTTGTGTACCAGCGACAGTGGAAGAAGGTCCCAGTGGATAGGGCCTCCATACAGGACTATCTGGTATGCAGATCTAGCAGCGCACGAAAAAAACAATGTATTTCTTTGTTGCGTTATTCAATTGAGTAATAACACTAACATATCGATAAAGTTTCCATTTATGTTTATTTTGCTTCTTTAACACTTTCCAAGTCCATTTATATAATACTCAATAAGATAATAGCAAAACCCTAAATAGGCCTCACCTGCATCAGTTAAAAATGCCTGTGTAGTGTGTACTGACTTATATAAGATACAGTCTTATTCCATTAATGGCTACATGACCGAACAATTTCTTTTCTCCCTCCGCCCGCAGCGAGTTCTGGTTTGTAACTGATATCTACTACGTATTATGTATTATCTACTACGGCCATTCCACATCCAGAAAACCAATGAAAAGGTGATAACAAGAATTAACAAATATATGTGAAGTTGACCGATAATTAATGTTTTGGAATAGATGATATCCGTAAAGGAAATGACCTGCAATTCAAGTACAATTATTACCCAGTGGGTGACCGTAAATTGACGTTTTAACCTAAGGACAGGGAAATGTTATCTGAAAAGAATTTGTGACTCATGGCCATGTAAATATTTTAGCAAAGTTGAGAATTATGTTTGTACAATAATGTCTCTAAATAATGAATTTTAAGAAATAACTAAATATGTTTTCTTTTACATCTTTTTATATGCTTTACGTGAAATCTTGATTGGTTGCTCCCAGTTTGTTGTTGAAACTGTTATATTTTTGAAAAACCTGTTAAATTTGTTCATATCTGTATGTGTGCTTTATGGCAAGAGTCCACTCTTTTTAATAAACTTAATATATCCATCTGTTTCCTTTAAGATACTTGAATGCTTTTTGCAAAAATTGAATTTGTGTTATTAATTAGCATATTAAGCATTTGAAGATGAGAAAACGGGGCTTAATGCATGTGCGAAAAGTTCAGTCTGCACAGGCTTATCAGGGACGACACTTACCGCTTTTAATTTATTTTTCGTTTCAAGGAAGACTGTTCCTGACAAAAATCCAGTTTAGGCGAAAAGTGTCATCCCTGATAAGCCTATGCGGACTGCACAGGCTAATCTCAGACGACACTTTACGCACATGCATTAAACCCCCTTTTCACAGAGCGAGGCTCATATTTATGTTAGCAATTAATGGGGAGAATAATGTTATTGGGAACAATTTGAAATTATCTACTGGGTTTTTATATTAGTAAACAGTGATCTACCACGGTATGTATATTTCCCAGCTGTGTGTTTGTGTGTGTTTTAAAGTACCGTATCAAGATATTGAGTTATCAAGTTATATAGTTTCCTCCATTTTAGAGCAAGATCAGCAAGCGCTCGTGGGTATTACATGAGTGCATGGAGCGAATGTCGGACCGTATCGACGCCATGAGGGAGCTGTTGGAGTTTGGACTGCGAGGCACTGACCTTCCGGCCCTCATCATGATTGGCAAAGAAGAGGACAAGGGCAGGTAAGTGGGAATTGACTTGGGGGCAGAGTGTATGGGTGTTTATTGACCTGTACATAGTTGTCAAGGAAGGATTGTGTTTACAAATGTTGATTGTGGTTGGAGTTGGTATAAGGTAAAGAGTTTAATGAATGAGATCAAATAAAGCGCATGTATTTTTCCATGTAGTTCTTAGCTGCATCACACGCAGAACAGGATGTTACGCGGGTTTTTTGCGACTTATTTTACATAAGTTCATATTGCTTATCATATATCTATAGATACAAAACAGAAAAACAAAAGAAGAATTGAAGTGAAATTAAAACATTTAAGTCAACCGTCCACACGCAAAGAATCTGTACATATTTTAAATATGTATACGCACGTTCTTCAAACAAACCTGTTTTAGTTGTGATGGGCATTGCTATTTGATTCGATTATTAACAGTATCGGGAATCATCGCGCTCATGCTTAAGAAATTGGTCCAAATGGTGGAATAATGCATGTTAAATTAATCAAAAATAATATTTATCATGGTATTGTTGAAAAGACATTAAGAATCTATGATTGACATACCATAATTATGTCGTCCAAATATCATCTTTTAACATATATTTCTGGTCTTAATACAATTCCATTTCGACTAAATGTGATAGCGTCTATATTATATAACGATCCATTTACTGACCGCGAACTGACCCTGATACCTTGCGGGTTAGAATGCAATGCATTAAAGTGAGGTCAAGATTCCACTGCTGGAATGACGGCTTTTTTAAACTTTGGCCAAAACAAATATCAGGATAGGGAAAAGACGATACTTTTATGAACTAAAATATACTAGTTCACAGACAGCAATATGGTAGTAATTACTCAATAAGAGAACATAGCCTTTTAGTACAAAGCTCTGGCGCTGACCAATCCTCTGAATATAAAGGGGCACACACAAACTGTATTGATGTCAAGAGTTGAGTGTAAAACTGTTCTATCCATCAAGCCTTTTCATTAGAAATAAAATTGTTTCATGCTGAACACGCAGTAAAATAGCGTTACACGCTATACTACAAAGACGCGGTCATGTTTCCAATGTTCTGGGGGATTTTGCTCAAATCTGCCAATGGAATAAATGAAGTGTATTCATTCGTTTCTAGCCACAGGAAGTTGTATTTGAATTAATTGGGCACTTACAAAGGTCAGGTATGGTGAAAATCTGGCTTCGACAGCTACGCCTAAAAAATACTTTGATTAATATTAATCATTTCTTTTTATGTATATAAGTATCAGTACCAAACTATTGGTAACAAAATTGCAAATTGAGAGAGTTAATTGTATTGGGCATTGGGCATTTTTAATGTAATTAGTACATAGTTATAATACTGTGACTCTAAACCATCTGAATTGATTTTAAAGATGCATGTAAATGAAATGAACAGTTGTGCGGGAGAATGTCTTTACTTTTTTGATTCCACATTTTCATTTTTGTGTGGAAGTGTGACCTTTCTGATTCCACAGATTCATTTTGTGTGACCCGGAGGTGTGACCTTTCTGTTTCCACAGATTCATTTTGTGTGACCCGGAAGTGTGACCTTTCTGATTCTGCAGGTTCATTTTGTGTGACCCAAAAGTGTGACATTTTATATTCGGCAGATTCATTTTGTGTGACCCGGAGTTGTGACCTTTCTGATTCCACAGATTCATTTTGTGTGAATCAGAAGTGTGACCTTTCTGATTCCAGAGGTTCATTTTGTGTTACCCGGAAGTGTTACCTTTCTGATTGCACAGATTTATTTTGTGTGACCCGGAAGTTTGACCTTTCTGATTTAACAGATTCATTTTGTGTGACCTGGAAGTGTGACCTTTCTGATTCCACAGATTCATTTTGTGTGACCCGGAAGAAGGTCTGTACGAGGATGTGGAGCTGGACAACTTTGACCCGGAGGTGGAAAACAAGCGGGAACAGCTGAGACAGGATCGCATCACCTCCTTGCTCCAGCAGGTCAACTTTGACAGGTATGTGCTTAACCCATTTATGCCTAATGGACTCTCCCATCCTTCTAAATTGGACCAATAATATTTCCAAAATTAGGGATGTCTAGTTTATTTATTTCTATATTTAGAATATTTCTTACAGAAATTCCTTTAAGCAAACAGCGCAGACCCTGATGAGACGCTGCATCATGCGTCGTCTCATCTGGGTCTACGCTGTTTGCCAAGGCCTTTTTTGTAGACGCTAGGCATAAATGGGTTAACAACTGTTGATGTTATAATGTTTTTTAAATGCCTTATTTAAGGAATTCATGCCTGGCTTCACCACAGGGTAATTCTCTTGGTGTATTGGTCTACCATAAATTATCTTAGATTTATTTGCCATCTTTTTTCTCAGTTGATTAAGAAATGGCTGACTGCACTGTTTTAATTTAATTTGTGTATTTATCTCAGCTGGTAAGGGTCCACTGCACTGTGCCTACAGCAGGGTGCCAGTTAACAGGAGTATAATATCCAACATGGATGGGTGTGTTTGTGTGTGTGAAGGGGGGAGGGGGTCAAGTAAAGAAGTATTGTTTGTGTTAATGTTTCACCACATTGTGATGCTTGATATTTCAGTTTGAACCTTGAGCAGAGAGAACTATGTAGGGCAAGGAGAAAGCTTTTACAATACTTGTACAGGCTGAACACATATGAGGTACATAGTTTGTATCAGCCAGATATATGATGTTTATTGCAATATTGCATTGCGTTTCTTTTAAGCTTGAATAATACTGTTGTTAAATAAATTCACTAAATATAAGTGGTGTATGAAAGAAAAAGAAAATGAATTTACAATTGTGTTGAAATAGTTGATTATTAAATATGTTATGGTTAAGATTATGGAGATAAAATAAAAGAGCAGTACTCTGGGAAAACTGGGCTTAAGGCATGTGTGTAAAGTATCGTCCTTGATATGCCTGTGCGGAAAACTTCACGCATGTTCGTAAAGTATCTTCGCTGATTAGTCTGTGCAAACTGATATGCAGGTTGTAAAACAATAATACCATGGGGTCTGCTGTGTATAGTTTGGACACTAAGAATCTTCCACAGACCTTAATGTTGTACAAACTGGTATGATGAATACTTGGATTTTTTTTTTACTGAAATTGAGATTGCTTGAAATATTGTCACATTGAAGTATTAAAGATATGGCGTTGATAATCAATTTGAACATTTAAACATGCGGATAAAATCAAAAGAAACAAAAATATGTCATGCAAATTGAGTAAGCAAATGTTAAGCTGATGAGTGACAGCTATTTCAGTATTTGTTTATATTTGCGATATTAATTCACAAAATTATCAATAATAAATGGGAAAGTTCAATTATTATTTCTGTAGAACATCCTGGGTGGAGTGAATGCTGCAGAGAGATATGACGCCAAATTCTTTGAGAAGTTCAGATCACAAAACATTGTTCAGACAGCCATCACATATGCACAGGTGAGTGTTCACATGAACCATGTTGTTCTTCAGTTTACTTTTGCAGGGGTGTATAATTTCACTTGTCCACTGACCAACCAAATTCTATAAAGCACAATTGATAAAGTAAACTTGACCGCACTATGATTTTGATTCTGATAAGTATTTTTGGAAACCAAAAACCAATAAATTACGGAAATTGTTGATTAGACATGTGCAAACTATAAGCCAATCCAAAGGTTTCTATTTATAGCTCCCTATAACAGAAGCAAGTGACAATGTGAGGTGGACAACCCAGTTGTATCAGTCTTTATAGTAGAGTTTGTTAAGTCCTTTGCAATTTATGATTGAAGCCTACTTTCCTGAACAAATTTAAACTTTTCAAAAAGTATAGAAACCATGTAAATCGTAGATTTTATCATTTTTATGCTTCTAGCGAATAATTTGTGTTGCAGACTGTTTGTTTTTATTAGCGGTACTTGAAGAATTTTGTCAGATGCCCTATGATGATTGTTTAGACCCCTACACCTTTGTAAAGTTTAAAAGAAAGTTTCAAAAATTAAATTTTATTTTTGCAATACACTCACAATAAAATGACTTCACTGTTATATACTGGGTTTAATAGATGCTGACACATTATTGTTTTGAATAAGAAATCAGTTAATAGTTAAAAAACTACTGTTTGGTGACATAATTTAAAAAAAAAAGTGCTTTAAGCATATTTGTTCAGACTTTTATTTCTCCTATCTGCTTTTAGAACAGTGACTGGAAGGCACTGGAAGTTCTCTTTACATATCATGGTCGTGAGCTCCTGCCACACAGGTAAAAGCTTTCATATCCTTAGTGTTGTTTCCATAGTCTTCTGATGTGTCTTCTGGTGTGTCTTCTGATGTGTCTTCTGGTGTACCTTCTTATGTTCCTTCTAATGTTCCTTCTGTTGTGTATTATGATGTGCTTCTGATGTGTCTTCTGCTGTGTCTTCTGCTGTGTTGTCTGATGTGTCTTCTGATGTGTCTTCTGATGTATCTTCTGACATGTCTTCTAATATGTCTTATGATGTGCCTTCTGATGTGCCTTCTGCTGTGTCTTCTGATGTGTCTTCTGACATGTCTTCTAATATGTCTTATGATGTGCCTTCTGATATTCCTTCTGCTGTGTCTTCTGATGCGTCTTCTGACATGTCTTCTAATAGGTCTTATGATGTACCTTCTGATGTGCCTTCTGATGTGTCTTCTGATCTGTCTTCTAATGTGTCTTCTGACAAGTCTTCTTATATGTCTTATGATGTACCTTCTGATGTGCCTTATGATGTGTCTTCTGACATGTATTCTAATATGTCTCATGATGTACCTTCTGATGTGTCTTCTGATGTGTCTTCTGATGTGCCTTCAGATGTGTCTTCTGACATGTCTTCTAATATGTCTTATGATGTGCCTTCTGATGTGTCTTCTGATGTGTCTTCTGCTGTGTCTTCTGACATGTCTTCTAATATGTCTTATGATGTGCCTTCTGATGTATCTTCTGATGTGCCTTCTGATGTATCTTCTGATGTTTCTTCTGATGTATCTTCTGCTGTGTCTTATGAATAATGATGTGTCTTCTGCTGTGTCTTATGATGTGTCTTATGATGTGTCTTCTGATTTGTTTTATGATGTGTATTATGATGGGTTTTGATACATGTTAAATTTGTTTCAGTTTGTGATGTTGAAGTATCATGACAAATATCAACATAAAATGCTTTGAATAACCATAAAGTAGTTTTATATTAACGTTATTTCCACTATTTCCATGGTAACATGATGTGTTCTTCCATTGAAGATTATCAATCCTTGGCAACTTCCCAGAGACAACCAATCCAGCTGAATACCATATATTGCTCCCTGAAATCAGGTATTTAACTCACAATTGTTTTTCTTACACTTCAGGCTTGAAGTGAAAGATTTGTGTTGAGTTTCCCATTTAATGTCATAACTTAACAGATTTAAGCATACTGCATAGGAACTACGGTAATGTATAATAAAGAGAAACAATTCTCCAAGTGGGATTATAGCCCGGTTTCAAATCAAAATGCTAATCTTATCACCCAGTGATTAAGACTAGTACATTTGCAGTTTTAACATAATGAAAGCGATTCCTTATGTTGTCATCAATTTTAATAATGATCACACTATTAATATTTAAAGTTATTTCATTGTAAATGTGTAACAACCGCTATATAATATTTGCTATTTCAATCGCTGAAAATCATTAACAAAATTGTATTTTTATAATATGTTCTAATATGTTCATGCTCATAGTGTGTTTTTTTTCAATCATTTTCATACAATATTCTTTAATGTTTGGAGCCAATGAGAAAAAAAATGTATATTAATCGGTCAGTGTGGACATCATAGGCTTTATTTCTTGAGTGTGAGCTCTATCCATCTTTGATCTAAGAATGGGATGACAAATACAGTCCCAGGTATTGTTTTTAGCCTGTGGTTGAAGTTATAGCACCATAAATCTGAAATAAGTATCGCTTTTGATTAAGCAGTTGCACAGTGACCTCCCCTGCTTCACTGTTATCAATATCATGGAGCCTTAACAGAGGCCAATGATTACACAGCCATTCAGAACACGAAACGCCTCTGTGCTATCACTGGATTGATAAGCAGCAAAAGCTGATAATATGTTTGTTCCTCAGTGCAGATCAGGGGAGCAAACAATTATGTTCTATCAGTGCATGGGCCTCTATGCCAATGTTTGTTCCTCAGTGCAGGCCTAGGGAGCAAACAATTCTGATCTATCAGTGCATGGGCCTCTATTCCAATGTTTGTTTCTCTGTGCAGATCAGGGGAGCAAACAATTCTGTTCTATCAGTACATGGGCCTCTATTCCAATGTTTGTTTCTCTGTGCAGATCAGGGGAGCAAACAATTCCATGCTATCAGTGCATTGTCCTTTATTTCACTGTTTGTTCCTCAGTGCAGGTCTGGGGAGCAAACAATTCCATGCTATCAGTGCATGGTCCTTTATTCCACTGTTTGTTCCTCTGTGCAGGTCAGGGGAGGTGTGTGAGTGGGTAGTGGAGACGTGGGAGCCCCCGGATTGGGTGGAGACCGACCCCTGTGACTCCGCCCTGGCCCTGCCCATAGAGGACCCTGGGGCCTTCCTGTATGAGCTCCACCCCGGCACAGAGAAATACAGGTACCACTGGCTACCTTGCATATATGTATGGTACCTACAGGTACTGCTTATTGGTTCCATAGGCCAGAAAAACCGAATAGGTCTTATTCAAAATGACTATAAAAATGGTAACCTGTACGGTGTTGCATTTGATTAAAGAAACACTTGTTAATGTTAACAAAATACTATAGAATACTATGTTATATGAAAATGAATATCAACTATAAATAAATAATAATAACAATTTCAGTTTTTTTGCTAGCTGCTGCATTTCTGTCTTCATTTGCGCACCTGTTAAAATAAACATTGATAGATTATGTTTTTCTGTTAAGTCTGTGCATGCAATACACAAAAGAAACAAGGCTTGTCACCATAGGATGACATATGCCCCCTTTTTCAACATTTTTCTTAACCTAAACGCAAAGTTTTTTTCCACATTTTTTGAAACCTAAACGCAAAGTGTGACAGAATTTCGGACGGACAGACAGACGGACAGTGCGATCACTATTATGCCCACCTTCGGGGGCATAAAAAATTGAAAAAGTGAAACTTTGGGTTACAAACTTTTAAATAAACAAAAGAATTAGCACCAGCACATATGTACTATTCTTAAAATAAACCTCACATATTTCTTTTAAGGTCACATAAAACAATATGATATGAGCATTAGGATAATAAGTAGTAGCAACTGAAAAACATTAGACAAAAGGATGAACATGATCACCAAATGATGCCATTTAAGGCTGCATAACCTGTGACTTTCTAGGGGCCACCTGAGCAGTGACATCGTATGCGGCTGGTATGAGGAGAGGGCGGTGGAGATAGAACGCCTCTCGAGACAGGCAGACAGCTCACTGCAACTGATACGACTGGCTGTGGAGAAAGGCGTTCAGGTATTGGATTCTCGAAGACAACTCATTTGAGCCTTGCTCGGTGAAAAGAGGGTTTAATGCATGTGCGTAAAGTGTCGTCCCAGATTAGCCTGTGCAGTCCGCACAGGCTAATCAGGGACAACACTTTCCGCTTTAATTGTAAGTGATACTCTTCTTGACGAAAATCCAGATAAGGGGGACAGTGTCGTCTCCCGATTAGCCTGTGCGGTCTGCACAGGTTTATCTGGGACAACACTTAAGGCACATGAATTAAACCCCCTTTTCACAGAGCGAGGCTCATATGTATGTGTGTATATAGAGCGATCTGGGATTTTTTACCATTAAATTTAGTTCCTGATTATTGTCTCCTACCGGTTTCACCTGAGGGGACTTATGGTTTGCGCTCTGTCTGTCAGTCAGTCTGTAAGTCAGTCTGTCACACTTTTCTGGATCCTGTGATAACTTTAAAAGTTCTTCATATTTTTTCATGAAACTTGAAACATGGACAGATGGCAATATGGAGATTATGCATGTCATTTCATTTTGTTCCTACGTCAAGAATTCTGGTTGCTACGGCAACAAATACTATTTAAAAAAAAAATATTCTGACAATGGTGGAGCCGGTAGGGGACATCATTGCTTGGCAATAGTCTTGTTGTTAATTGATTAATTGCATAGAATAATGTCACAGAAATTACCACATTCTCTTCTGAGTGTGACAGAAATTCAAACATTTGATTTTCAAAAATGATAATTGGATAACATGGCAGGTTAATCAAGATATGATTAACATTCGAACAAGCATCTGTCTTCACTGATTAAGAAGAATTTAAAGTGATTAATCACTAAAAGTCACAGGAATTTTTATTTTAGATACTGCTGAATTTTAATTTTCTGTTGATTTCTTCTTGATGTGTCCAATCTTTATACAATCGTTTTCATTTCTAGGGACTGGAACGCATACAGAATGACTTTATAACTATGGAAACCCTGGTGTACAGCTGTAATATTGATGACACCTTCACCTTTAGGCAACTTCAAGAAATGTCCAACTACGAAAAACTGGAACTGATGATGTCCAAGGTACTTTTTTGTTCATTTATTTACTTTTGTACAGTACTATTTATTTATTATATACGTGCAACGGCTAACCATTTCTTTACATTTTGGATACTTTTAATACCAACGAAAAGAGACATTTTCTAATAATAATAAAAAAGTTAAAATGGCTTATTACTTTTCTTTCGAGTAAATCAGATAGTCTTGATTTTTTTTATTCCTCTTCATTTTATTTCAATCTTTAACTCCAGAAACACAAATTTTCTTATTTGTTATTCTGTCTGTCCAGTTCTTCGTTTGCATGAAAGTTCTCAGACACTATTGCCCTTTGATTAATAATATGAAATTTCCAATTAATGTTTCATTTCTGAACCAGATATAAGAAAATTGTGATATGAATTTATATCAATACTTTTGTTGCAGTCAACAGACGACATGTACAGCAAGAATCTTCGTAAATGGCTGGTTCCATTCTTGCGCCAGGGTGAGAGGTCAAGGCCGGGCACCTATATTGAGTTGCTCAAACACTACGTGCTCAAAATGGCCGCCAGTGATCTTAGACAACCTCTGCAGATATTTGAATCTTCCAAGACCCATGTAACCTATTGTTCAGGCTTCCCAATTTATTAACCCTTTCAGTGCTGGAACCGAATTTTGAAGGCCTTTGCAAACAATTTGGATCCAGATGAGACGCCACAGAACGTGGCGTCTCATCAGGATCCAAACTGTTTGCTATTCTGATAGTATAATTTGAAAAAAAATCAAAGAAAATGCTAATTTTAGAAATTCAGCAGACAACATTTTAGCAGACAACAAATATCCCAGCATGCAAATGGTTAATACTGTTCGTAGATAGTCGAGTCTTAAGCCTGGTGTTACTTTATACCAGGTTTCATATTGAACTCCTCTAAAGTATTAACAGTCATTTTAATCTTACACAACTCATGAAACTATCCTAGTTAAAGGTCATTAAAGGCTTCTTTTCTGTTTTATAGTTACCTATGCTGTCTTCAAAACAATTCAAAACAATTAAAATATATCGAAGAAAATAACCTTATTTTGGTCTAATAAATAAACAATTAAAATATTTAAAAGAAAATAACCTTATTTTGGTCTCATCAATCAGATTTCATGTATATTGTATTGTATTCTGTGGTGTCTTGTAAAATACACAAAATTATTAAATACATTTTGATCACAGAACAAATTAATCTATTTTAGATCAGTCAACAAGGTTCTTTAGATATAATTTCAAATATATTAATCGTGTCATTGTATTTCTATTTAAAACAAAATTGATCGATTTGATTTGTTAATTGAAAGTGTTTGTCTGCTAGGTGATGAAGTAAGTGAGTTAATAATTGATGTGGCTTGGTTTGTAGCCTATCATGTGTTTGTTACAGCTGCCTAGCCCTGTGATACCCAAGCAGTCAGATCTGATGTCCATAGCTATTGAGACCATATACTCCTGTCATAGGTACCGTAGCTATTGAGACCATATATTGCTGTCATAGGTACCGTAGCTATTGAGACCATATACTGCTGTCATAGGTACCGTAGCTATTGATTGAGACCATATACTGCTGTCATAGGTACCGTAGCTATTAAGACCATATACTGCTGTCATAGGTACCGTAGCTATTGAGACCATATACTGCTGTCATAGGTACCGTAGCTATTGAGACCATATACTGCTGTCATAGGTACCGTACTTCATTATTTGAGCCTCGGTCTGGGAAAAATGTGCTTACTGCTTGTGTGTACAGTGTCATCCCAGATTTGCTTGTGCAGTCTGCATAGGCTAATCAGGGACGAAGCTTTTTATGGAATTTTTCGTTTAAAGGAAGTCTCTTCTAAACTAAAATCCAGAGGAAAGTGTCGCTTCTGATAAGCCTGTGTGGACTGCACAGGAAAATCTTATACGACACTTTAAGCACATGCATTAATTATGCCCAGTTTTCCCAGAACGAGGCTCATTTGATGTGTAATTAACCCTTTGCATGCTGGGAAATTTGTCGTCTGCTAAAATGTCGTCTGCTAAATTTCTAAAATTAGCATTTTCTTCGATTTTTATTCTAAGACCACTATCAGAATAGCAAACAGTTTGGATCCTGATGAGACGCCACGTTCTGTGGCGTCTCATTTGGATCCAAACTGTTTGCAAAGGCCTTCAAAATCCGGTTCCAGCGCTCAAAGGGTTAACACATTACATTAGGACGGTTGAGTTCAAGGTTCAATCATTTAATGACATCAGCAACGTTACCTCTGAATGTTTCATATTTATGTAGGGTTTTTTGGTTATTGAATCTTTATTAACATGTAGATATCTCTTAATCTTTGTAGCCTCTAGAAGTCAGGCGCAAGTTTTTAACATGTCTACTAGGTATCTGCATGAAAAGACCTTTAAAGGGGGACTGTACGATTTTTATATGTGTTAAATTTTAATATACTAATAAAATTATGTTACGATGACACAAAGTAGGCAATAAAAATTAAAAAATTATACATTGAAGACGAATTTCATAAACTGCAGCAAAGACAAGTAAGCGCTGGTTAAAGCCGATGCCGACACTTTTACTCGTATTTGTTAGGAAACAAAATTGTGTCTTTGTGTCGTATGAACCAATCTGCACTAAAACTAAATTTAGATTCACATTGTACAAGCATTATATATATGCTGGCGAATTCGGCTTGAAGCCTTTTTCGATTTCAGAATTAAAGATCTGGCTTATTTCGCATTTTTCGACACATGTTCTTCTTAACGTTTATTTTAATTTATATTGAAATATATGTATAATAAGTTTTTTACACATTTTATATAAATTCATAAATATTTGACAAAATCGTACAGTCCCCCTTTAATTTAATTCAATTTTCAAGGATGATCAATTAATATGCACAATCGGAAGTTTATGGCATGCATATTGATACAACTAAGTATTAAATGAGCTTCAATCTGGTGAAACTGGGCTTAATGCATTCGCATTGAATGTCGTTGAAGATTTAGCGTGTGCAGTCCAAACAGGCTAATCAGGGATGACACTTTCTGCCTGACTGGATTTTCATAAAGAAGAGACTTCCTTAAAACAAAATATTCCATGTAAGCGGAAAGTGCGGTCCCTGATTAGCCTGTGCTCACTGCACAGGCTAATCTGGGATGACACTTAACGCAAATACATTAAGCCCAGTTTTGCCAGAACATGACAGAAATGATGAGGTTGATTTTTCTGGGAGCTTTTTCATCATGTTTGCCATAATTGTAGAGATGATCAGTTGCCCATGGCTGAAGACATTCTGAAATGCCTGCCCAAGAGAGGTTACGGGTGAGTGCAGGCAGTACTTAATCCATTTATGCCTAGTGGCCTCTCCCATCCTTCTCAATTAATGGATCAATTTATTTCCAAAATTAGGGATGTCTAGTATATTTATTTCTATTTTTAGAATATTTCTTACAAAAATTCTCTTAAGCAAACAGTGCAGACCCTGATGAGGCGCCGCATCATGCGGCGTCTCATCTGGGTCTACGCTATTTGCCAAGGCCTTTTTTCTAGACGCTAGGCATAAATGGGTTAAGTGTCCCTTTGTATGGATTTACTGGTAGATACATGACCTTGTTCATTCCTGTTACAATATCAACATTGTTATACATGTATACTATGCATCTGGATAACATTTTTAGCATCTAGAGGTCCTCTATGAAGTTTGTTAAATCATACCTCATGGGTCAATTTCATTTTTACTATAATCTAGAGGTAGTATACACTAGTATAGTTTAATCAAATCATATCCCTTGTCAAATATTGCTTTATCTTCTGGTGTCTCCAGTATTATATTGACTTAAATAGGGAAAACCTTAACAAATCTCTTTAACTGCATGGCTTGCATATTTGGTATTTAGCATTACCGGTATCTACAGAGTTTGGTCAAATCATGCCCCTTGAGTCAAACCTGACCAAGCACCAGGGGGCAGATTGTTTTTTTGGAAATATAGCAAAATAACTTATAAAACCTTCACTGCAACAACAGCGTCCATAGCTTTGATATTTGTATGTAGTGTTTCAGAAGTGTTCTATGTAGACTTACATGGCAATATATGTTCAAATTATGACCCTGTCATCAAAATTGCATGTTCATTTGATGAACCAAAATGGTGGATATTTAAATTATTAACACACAACACTTGTTCTGTATTGTCAGTTGTTTTGTTATAAATTTTCATATAATGATCCAGTCATGCAAGTTGGAAATAATTTCCAAGTCCTAATTGAGCACCTGTTGTGCCAAAATTTCATTTGCTGTATGATTAATATGTGTCATGTTCTGAGAAAAATGGGCATATTGCTTGTGCATAAATTATCATCCCAGATAAGCCTGTGCAGTTCGCACAGGCTAATCAGGGACGACAATTTCCGCTTTTATAGAATATTTCGTTTAAATGATGTCTCTTCTTAGCAAAAATCCAGCTAAGAAGGAAAGTGTCGTCCCGGATTAGCCTGTGCAGACTGCACAGGCTAATCTGGGATGACACTTTACGCACATGCATTATGCCCAGTTTTCTCAGAACACTACACATATCTTATCAATAAACTAAATGCATTGTAGAGCGGACACCAAAGACATTGAGAGACTTCACATAGAAGTTGACAAGCTAGAAAACCATCTCTTGTAAGTTATAGTAGTGTTTCTGCCAGGACTGTGTTTAACCCTTTGAGCGCTGGAACCAGATTTTGAAGGCCTTTGCAAACAGTTTGGATCCAGATGAGACGCCACAGAACGTGGCGTCTCATCAGGATTCAAACTGTTTGCTATTCTGATAGTATTCTTTGGAAAAAAAACGAAGAAAATGCTAATTTTAGAAATTCAGCAGACGACAGTTTAGCAGACAACAAATTTCCCAGCATGCAAAGGGTTAATAACCTGAACAATGCTTGTGCATGCTCTTTCAATTCCATATGAAAGCAGAACCACTTGCGGTTTTTTATGCCCTTGGTAGGGTGGCATATAGAAGTCGCACTGTCCGTCCGTCCATTCTCTCATCCGTCCGTCTGTTTGTCCATCTGGCATGCCGTTTCTGAAGTTTTTTTCCTAAACATTTCAGATATTTAGTGATTTTTTATGTGTGAGTCTACCTGTATGACTTACAGATCGAGTTCCATTTTCGTTCCGATTCATTGATTTTTGAAAAAGTGACGGGCTTTGGACTTAGAACTTTAAAGAGCACAACACTTTTCCGGATTTTTTTCCCAGTGAACCCCTACAATACCTGATATTTTTTAATGGGATATAGCTGTTGTGCAGCTTCAAAGTGTATTAGGGGGTATTGTGTCTCACAAAAAACAGCTCTTGTGTATATACTATGCAGAACAGAAAGTTTATTTTAGATGTAAATATTGTTTAAGAGAATATACAAATTTGATGCAAACTGCTTAAACTAAAATAATCTTTAAGTCTACCATAAAGTTATGTTGACATGTATAATATTTCTATTTGTAGTGTCCCACTGCAGTTCAACCGCAGTGCGAGCAAAATATGGCAATTACTGTATCAAGCATTTCTATAAAAACAGATATTGTGTAAAATGGCTTCCCTGAAATATTGCTTGAAATAAAATTTGACAAATAAATTGATTTATTATTTATGGTCTCATTTTAATCGTAGCTATGATGGAAATGAGCCTCGCCCTGTAAAAAGGGGGTTTAATGCATGTGCGTAAAGTGTCGTCCCAGATTAGCCTGTGCAGTCTGCACAGGCTAACATGGGCTGACACTTTCCCCTTTTCTGATATTTTTCGTTTTAAGAAAGTGTTTTCTCAGCAAAAATCCAGTTAAGGTGGAAAATTTCGTCCCTGATTAGCCTGACTGTGCAGTAATCTATGAAGACACTTTACGCACATGCATTAAACCCCCTTTTCCCAGAGCGAGGCTCAAATATAGATTATGCCATTGACGGTCTATATTCCTTCCAATTTAGTGCAGCCAAGATTCTGGGACAGTATGGAGTAAAGAAGACAGTGTTTTATGTCAGAGACTCAGAGGTATTGCAGTGTTATCATTTAAAGAGATAAGCAGATCACGTATATACCATCCCATTCTTGGAATATTTCTGTTCTGAAAAGGTTGCTTAGTTATCAAATAATTCCTTTTTTTTTTGAAGAATTAAGTATTATGTGATAATTATTAATGGAAAAAAGGGAGGAAATAATAGGATAACTAGAATATTATCATGCTGGGCTCAAACCATGGAAGCGCTAGGCAAGCCTCGCGCTGCCATGATTCTTAGCCTCGCATGATAAACTTGATCTTTATCCAAATAAATCATATAAACATTACACACTAATACGCCTATTCCTATCTCATATATGTACCTTGTATACATTTTATTTGTTTTAATCAACAATTTGATAAATAACCATTAAAAGGGCAATATCACTTGAAAATAAAAAGTCACAAAATGGCACAATCTAAATATATTTACTTTCAGTGAAAATCAATAAACAGTAATATGTTTTAAATAAATGTCCATTCCTGGTTGCTCAGTATCATTTATCTCAAGTAATTTGCTCTGATGAAAGATTTACACATTTATCTCATTGAGAACCCATAATATCAATTTGAATGCAGATTGAATATCCATACATTCCCAAGTACAGGTCTTGTACAGGTGTTTTTTTTTCCCACTTTTTGGGAAGATAGCCCATGGCTTTGAAATTGGAAATTTTATTGGCATTTTCAAGAAATTGGGAAAATAAATTCAGTAGCCTCTTTGGGAAAAAATGCTTTTTCAGGATTGTATTTTTGTGCAAAAAGTCTACTGAATTTTGAAATACTAATTTTGATACAAGTCTTTATAATAATTTAAATTAAAAGAACAAAATTCATATAAATCATTATTATATACTTTGTTAGATGTAATTGAAATCAAATTGAGTTTTAATTATCCTTAAACACTTCTTTCCTTTTTTTGTGGAAATAAGAGTTTTTTTTTACCAAATTTTGGGAAAAAAGTATACACTTCGCCATTGGGAATATAGCCGATTCTCGGCTATAAAATCGGGCCAAAAAAAAAACCTGCTGTAGGCTACAAAGGGTTGATGGTCGTGTCTTTACACCCATGTTTCACTCATCACAAGAAAGGAAAAGTATGCAAACAAAAATCAATATTGAATGCATAATAACATGTGCACTAACAGCACTCTCCCACTCTGTCAAGCAGTGTCAGAGCATCATGGATGAATGATTTTAATGTGCCTTTGAGTTTATATTTTAATGAGCCCAGTCTTCACAGTAATATATTTAATCCACTAGCCCGAATCATTATGCTTTATTTGAAACACATACAAAAGTCAATAGCCCAACTATATAAATAATTAATTTCTAGTAGCCCGAATAACATTTTACCAGCCTCGGGCTGTCGGGCTTATAGTAAGCGTGAAGACTGCATGAGCCTAAATCCCATGTTTGAGGTCATGAATGGGTTTCTGAATGCAAGCTAAGCGGTACACTACTGGTACTTTATAAAATATAAAAGCAATGTGTTGTAATTTTACAGAAAAATGGGGATGAAGGAGAACAGCTTATGATCAAGCTGACACGGCTTGTTGGAAGAAGGTATGTTTGCATGGACAACCCATATCTCTTCATGAGTAAATGGCCCTTTGTGTTTGAATACAAGTTGTATTGTGTTGAATGTAAGTATCTTACTGAGAATTATATATGCACTTATATTAAATCATTTACAAAAATATATTTAAAAAAAAATGGATTTAGCATTGTTCATCAGTCAACTTGGAGTGATTCAAAATTCTTTATTTACCCATAAAATCATGAGCATGTCTGCAGAAGAAAAAATAGTTCTTTATTGCTTGATTTTTCAATATTGCTAAAATGATTCTGATATGATCTGACACATATTTTTGCAACTGCAATTAAATGCGAACTTTATTCTTCTATGCTGCTCTCATGAGGTTCAGGTCGTCTGTTTGTTTAGTGGGAAGTAAGCAACCTTATTGTTGCTGTTTGTGTTCAGAACATTCAGCAAGCATCATGTATTCATAATTGACTATTCTGTACTTGTCAACACCTAAAACTAATTTTAAAATATGAGTCACGCTCTTAGAAAAAAAGGGGATTTAATGCATGTGCCTAAAATGTTGTCCCAGACAACATTATATTTTTATGTCCCCCAGTCTATACTGGGGGACATATTGTTTTGGCCCTGTCTGTTTGTTGGTTTGTTTGTTTGTTGGTTTGTTTGCACAAACTTTATTATTGGCCATAACTTTTGTAATATTGAAGATACAACTTGATATTTGGCATGCATGTGTATCTCATGGAGCTGCACATTTTGAGTGGTGAAAGGTCAAGGTCATCCTTCAAGGTAAAAGGTCAAATATATTGGTAAAAAATCGCTCAAAAGGGGACAAAGTGTTTCACAAACACATCTTGTTTTATATATTTTTCATTTAAAGAAAGTCTCTTCTTAGCGAAAATACAGTTAAGGCGGAAAGTGTTGTCCCTGATTAGCCTGTGTGCACTGCACAGGCTAATCTGCGACGAAACTTAACGCACATGCATTAAACCCCCTTTACACAGAGCAAGGCTCATATCTATGGGGATTGCAATATGAAAGATGCATCATGACTTCTGAATCTGTGCGACTGATAGCATGTAACATGTTGATGTTTGAACACGTGTTTAAACCTTCTAACCTTAGCTTGATTGGGCCAATGTCTGGAGCTTGTTAAGACATTGGCAACTCAGTTTCTGTGTTGAGCCAGTACTTCAGGGCATTTGAGAATGTTTGCTGAAATACTATCAGAGTGGTGATCAAAACTGCAATAAACAGATTGCAAGCAATATAAAGAAGTGAAACTCTAGAAGCTGCAGCAGTATTGCATTTCTATCATACACACCTTCGTGGTCCTTTATTTATGGCAAGTGACCAATTGCCAAAAAGGTACAGCACAAAACAAAACAACATACACACAAAGTAGAATACAGCTGGGTTCACCACCTTGGAACGGTCAATGCTAAGCACTGGGGGTTTAAACCGTTTATAGAGCGCTCAAGCTCACACTTGGCCCAGCAAGAATGTCAGTGGGATCTACAGCAGTGTTACTGGCTGTAATGCTTTCAATCAGATAAATAAAGTGAGGCTGCACTGCACTCCCTACATATTTTCTCAGAGAGAAAAAGGTCATAATGTTTCCAACAAAATTAATTCAAAGAGGTTGCACCCTACTCCCTGCCTATGTTCTTGGAGAGAAGTCAAATTATGATAGAAAAACCTTAATTCAAGAGGTTGCACCCCACTCCCTACTCCCACTATGTATGTTCTCAGAGAGAAGGATGTGAGTTACAATGAGTGGGCCCAGCTTCATTCCGATGTCATGGAGATGCAGTCCAAGGTGTACCGCTGTGTCTCTCCAGCACTCTGCCACGAGGTGAGATATGTGAGGCGTATTGTAACCAGGCTTAGTTTAAACCTATTTATTTTAGCTTGATTGCATTGCAAGCCAAAGACTTATTGAAACACTCTCTAGTCTGTTTCCTGGGTTGAACTATTTCTAAAGAATGCTCCCACAGTGAAGATTGAACACGTGACCTCCCGGTTGCTACACGGCACCATGTCCACATGTTTAAAGCTTTTGTGTAATAGTTCCCTTCTGAAAACAGCCTGTGCAGTCAGCCTATGTTGGTTTCTGTTAACCAGAGACTTTATTGGAGCAGAAAATACAATAAAAGCAGAATGTGTGGACCTGGATAAGCCTCTCTGGACTGCAACAAATGATCCAAAACAACAGTTTATACAGATTTTCCTATGACACAACTTGTGTTTTAGTATTAAGCTAGTGGCTCCTGGTTTGGTCCTTAATGATAACAACCTTAGTGTCCTTGTATCTAGTCTGGACATTTTATATCTATATCAAACTGTTTGTGGGGTTTGTATCTAAATTTAACTGTTTACAGGGAAATTAAAATTAAGTCAAATTTTAATTTAGGAAGAATATTTAAGCCACTTTTAAACAAATTGTGTGCAATAGAACTACTCAGTATTCTGTATATAGATTACCACAAGTTAACTGTTTAATTAAAATATAACCTGATGTATTGCTTGCGGTGGTTTGCAACAGGTATTCACAAACAACACGGCTGCCTTTCAGATCTTTGTGGAAGGTCTGCTCTGCTCTAGCAACGCAGGCTACATCCACCTGGCGGAGGCCCTTATAGAGAGGTCAGAGGTCCAGTCTCACAGGCCCACACCCCTAACCTACACAATGCAGACCCGTGTCCCGTACCACACAGCCATCAAACTGGTCCTCGCAGCAGCACAGGAGTACTTCAACTCTTCAGCCAACCTATCAGATTCTTGTATTAATCTGGCAAGGTTTGCGAATGCTTTCCTTCGAGTACATTTTTATGTCGACATAAAACTGGTTCTTTTTATTGGTTATGTTAATTTTTTTTTTTGACGGATCAAGATAAATGATTTACTTGTGTATGACTTTTGTTTATCAATCTATGCTGATTTGTCAGTTTGACAAATATGATTTGTTAAAACTTAGTTATTTTAGCTCGATTGCATCGAAAGACTCAGGCTTATTGAAACACTCTTGAGCCTGTTCCTTGGGTAGAACCAGTACTTGATGTCTTTGTGGAGATCTAAAGAACGCTCCCACAGAGTGGATCGAACCCCTTACCTCCCCGTCGCTAGGCAGAACCCATATCCACTACGCCACAGGGATCAAATTAGGTAACAAAAGTGTTTGTGTTACAGAGGTTGTCTGAACCTGATCCAGGACACGCCCCCAGAGATACAGGAGGAGTTGGACCTGATAGCGGCCCTGGCAGTCCTCGAGGACTTCGACCTCATGGTCCTACCACTACAAGGTATGATAGCTGGTAGGGTTGTATGTGATGTGAAACATCATGGCTTTAGGATCTGATCTTATCTTTATGTTTAGATACAAACCACTTTTGGTCACTTGTACAGGTAGACGGGTAGTATTGTTATGTTTTTGTGTAATTCATTGTCTACTTAACCCTTTGCATGCTGGGAAATTTGTCGTCTGCTAAAATGTTGTCTGCTAAATTTCTAAAATTAGCATTTTCATAGATTTTTTTTCAAAGAATACTATCAGAATAGCAAACAGTTTGGATCCTGATGAGACGCCACGTTCTGTGGCGTCTCATCTGGATCCAAACTGTTTGCAAAGGCCTTCAAAATCCGGTTCGAGCCCTCAAAGGGTTAAAACACATATTCTCATTTCTCCAGGCTTTATAGTGATGCTATCTTTATGAGCCTCACTCTGTGAAAAAGGGTTTAATGCATGTGACTAAAGTGTCATCCCAGATTAGCCTGTGCAGTCCGCACAGGCTAATCAGGGATGACACTTTCAGCTTTTATTGTAATTTTCGTTTAAAGGAAGACTCTTTTTTACGAAAATCCAGTTCAAGCGGAAAGTGTTGTCCCTGATTAGCCTGTGTAGACTGCATTTCGTGGGCTCCACGCAAGACTATCGTAACTTACTATATATTATATAGTGAGTTACGATAGTCTTGCGTGGAGCCCACGAATTTTGACGCACATGCATTTAGCACCTTTTTCACCGAGCGCGGCTCATAAACAGCTGTGTTCTATTCGCAGTGAGATTGAGCAAGGACAGACTGGCACTAGTGAAACAGATTGTCACTACAAACACTTCTGCATATCAACACAAACAAAAGGTAATAGTAATGCTACATTTTATTTTTAATGATCAGCTGCGTGATTTTTAGGTAATAGAAAAATATTATTAAAATATTTTGATTTATTTTTCTTCTTCGCACATTTTTAGTCAAATCAAAATAAACCTGAACAAAATACCTAGAATATCTGTAGCCATCACTTCACTGACGGGAATGGGGTGTTGTTGCCCCATCAACAGATCAGTGTCAGCCATGTTTATGATTATTGTATCATAACGAGTATTATTAATTAGTCAATTACTTAATTAAAATCACATTGATCGGCTCATGTTGAATCGGCTTACTATTAACAAGTTGGTAAATTTAATTGTCGCCTTTGATTAGCGTATACAACGTTTTAAGGTTTTGCATCAAAATGTAGGAACCAATTGCCGTGGTGTCAAAATAATGAAGGAGCGGCTGTCTGGGTTGTCAAAAGAATGTAGGAGCGATTGTCCGGGTTGTCAAAATATGTAGGAGCGACTGTCCGGGTTGTCAAAACATCCTAGGAGCAAACGTACGCCTTGTCAAAATTAGCGTAGGAGCGATTGTCCATAGGAGCGATTGTCCAGATACCTGTTTAACCTGTCCTATGGGGAAATCTATCCAAATTCTTGTTTTTGTGACAACTATGTATCACTGTTCATTTTTTTATCAAAACCTAAATACACACAGATACTTACACGTTGTATGGTGAATTAATGGCGCAATTTCCAAAACATGTATTTGTGTGTCAGTTACTCAGACTGGGTCATCTACTACGTGTTGGAGGGGAAGACAAGGACTCCACAGAAGGGCGTGTCCTGCACCTGGTTGCAAAGGCAGCATTACAGGTAGGCAGAAGGGGAAACCAGTAACTGGTGTATATGCATTATATTTTTAATGTTTTTTTATGCCCAATTGTATCTTTCTGTCAAATGGATTGCTTATCAACACTTTTTGATTGTTAAGGTCGGCTGTTTTCGAAGAAAACCCGAGGTATTGTCATAGCTCTCTTGTCTTCCGTGTCGTCGTCGTCGTTTTCGTCCAAAAACTTTATAACTTTTGCAATATTGAAGATAGCAACTTCATATTTTGCATGCATGTGTATCTCATGGAGCTGCACATTTTGAGTGGTGAAAGGTCAAGGTCATCCTTCAAGGTTAAAGGTCAAAAACACTTCTTTTTTTTTTGGTTTTTCCTCTGTATCTCATCAGTCGAGGATCTTGCCCGATTGGGAAAGTTGGGGAATCCCCTTTTGACTTGCCCGATCGGGAAATATTGATTGGAAAATTTCCAGATCAGGCAAGAAAACAACCATTTTTCATATACCTTGGCAAAATGTGTCCGGGCATCACACAACTCATCCAAGGAACAAATAAAATAACTAAATCCAATCTTAAGACAATTATCTTAAATTTGACCGTCAATTTTTTTTTTAAATGGCGTTGTTTGCAGATATTCAATCCCAAAGTTGAGTAACTTTTACCATCTATCAACATTTTCTGCACTTGCCTGTTTTGAACACAAACTTGCCAGAAGGAGCAAGTCGTCGAGGTTACATTATTTAATCACTTGCCCGTTTTGAATTTGAATTTCCTGAACAAGCAATAGAATGCGCTCTGTTTTCCATGTGGATTGGTGTATATTGTTCAGACATGACAGAAAACATCCAAGAATCACATTGAACAAATGAATTCAATCTTAAAAAAAATATCTAACATTTCATCGTCCTGATTTTCTTAAAGCGCCGTTGTTTTTCTGATTTTCAAACTCAAAGTTGAACGATTTAAATATGTATTAACATTTTGTGCACTTGTCTGTTTTGGAATAAAACTTGCCCAAAGGAGCAAGCTGCCCAAAATACACTCTTATACATATATCTTATTACTTTCCTGTTTTGAAAATTACTTTCCTGAACGAGCAAGTTTGTGAGATTATGGCAGAAATCATGGAACATCAAGTGAACAGACAAGGTAAGATTTTCTGGTATTTATTATTCATCTGTTATACAATTATAGCTCAGGGTGTAGTAAACTTGTAGTTCGGTGTGTCTTGCGTGCCATCATACTTTGAGTTGATCATGGGGTTGTCCTTTCACCATCATACTCGACCTGAAATTCAGTGACAAAATACTGTTTATAAATTGTTGAATTTCATATAATGTGACTCGTATAATGTAATGCATTATATAATGCTATTATTTACTTATTCGGAATTTCTATTTTATAGCATAGAAAAACTCACGTGTATATTCATTTCTTTGAGAATGTCCTGTTCATCAGACGCTGCGCACATTAGAATATATTTTATTCTATCTGTTAAACTGGCAGGTGCTGATATCTTGTATTGGACAGGCTGAATGATGCCTCCCCCTTTGGCACTTGTCTCTGGCCATGGATACGAGCTTGTTCTTGGGTAACCAGAAGAAATACTGAAAAAATAGATATTTGCTGATTTGTATTTCAAAGAATCGTTCATATAAAGAGATATCTGAAAAAAAAATCGAGTCTGTACATAGCATATCAGAAAGTTGATAAGTACAGACAATTGCACAATGACTATCATTTATAAGCATTGGGTTTATTGAATCAGGGACATATAATCTTTATATCTTTATATAACAATAGTTCATTTCCAAATCTCACCATTCAATGGAAATTCCAGAATGCATATCCATGATTGTTGTTAAGGCTTTATTTAGAGGAACATGTAAAGCTGTTACATGGCCTATTGATTTGCTATCATCCGTGCATATTACAAGAATAGCATTCTTGTCCACATTGTTTTTAAATTTTGATACATGGTCGAACATTTTCAGAAACCTTGACAAACTCAACAGCTTAAAAAGCACTTTTCTAACGATGGCTGGTGTAGCTATTGAACATTTGGAGGCTTCAAATGAGCCAGATAGAACCACCAATTATTTGACAAATAAAATTAAACTTTGGAGAACACATCTCAGAAAATATGAGTATTTGCTGTCGCCCAAGATGCATGGCAAACTTACAACTGTAACAGGGGACATCCTGGACCAGGGATTGTTGAATTTTACAGACACAGCCATTGAAAACCGAAAAATGTTTTATGATTCTATTATTGGATGTGAAAATCTATCCAATCCTAGCAAGGTTCAACGTGTATGTGTTACTATAAGTGAAAAACAAAATGACAAGTCCATCCAAAACCAAACTAAGGACTCTATTCGGAGCTATATATTAGTAGGGCAGCATAAAACATTAGTGGTTTCACTGTTCGAGATTACTTTGAAAATAAGTTGGAATCAATCCCTGATCGAAAGCAAGACTTGATTGACATTTACCAGGAAATTTAATGTGGTGACTTTGACGATGTTGATGATGATGTTGATGATGAAACGACGCAATAATTATGTTTACGTTGTTAAAGTGTTTTGTTGTTTCAAAATGAATGTTTTCAGACTGTTACAGTTATTTGTCTCTGAACTTTCATCATCTTGTTTCAACGTATTGAGATTACATATAAAGTTGATTCTGTAGTTTTAACATGCCAATAAAATGATATATAAAATTATTGACAACGATAAGGCAAAGTATAACTTGCATTTTTGTGTAGGCTTTTATGATCGTTTTAAAGTTAAAAATACTCAAGGTGCCTGATTGTATAATCGACTCTTGGAGCTACATTATTTATAAGGGAAAATAAGACATTGCACTCTCATCCATGTTGTAAGTTAATTTTATTGCCAGCTAAATAATAACACGACATCTAACTTGTACACATGAAAATGATTGCTTCAACAGATAATGATTTAAAAATGACTAGATTAATATATGACATGATCGACTCATGAAAGGCACCAGCATTGATCAGCGAAATAATTAAACGGAACATGTTGTCAAATCCGTCGTTTTTACCAAAAAGGCAGACAGACACAAACTCAAAACTACAAGTTACATACTGATAAAGAAACTGTTATGTAACTTATGTACATTCATGAAATTATATAAACACAATACTAGAATTATAAAACATAAATACGTGATCAACTTTTAATTATTGTGTAACTGTATCAATGCAGTAAGGAATGTTAAACAATCCCAGCATGTAAATATATCGGTCCAATATAGGGATGATATCAGTTTGCGATATACGTCCGACTTCTGACCGGTATGTACATCATACTATACAGTATGGTAATATAGTGAAATAATGTTTGAATATATTTGTCAAATGTAGCATTTACTTTGTAAAACCGATACTGGACCGATATTGGGAAAAATCTCCAGTATCAGTCCAATATCAGTTTTGCAAAGTTTATGCTATATCGGACCGATATATTTAAACATGTTTTCACTTGTGACCATACTTAACAGCTCAATGTATATTTGAAATATAAATAAGCAAATATATATTTTTTCAGCATAACTTCTGGTAACCCAAGACCAAGCTCGTATCCATGACCAGAGACAAGTGCCAAAGGGGGAGGCATCATTCAGCCTGTCCAATACAAGATATCAGCACCTGCCAGTTTAACAGATAGAATAAAATATATTCTTATGTGCGCAGCGTCCGATGAACAGGACATTCTCAAAGAAATGAATGTACACACGAGTTTTTCTATGATATAAAATAGAAATTCCGAATAAGTAAATAATAGCATTATATAACGTACATTATACGAGTCACATTATCTGAAATTCAACAATTCATAAATAGTATTTTGTCACTGAATTTCAGGTCGAGTATGATGGTGANAGGAAATATAGGCAAGTATTAGGGCTGATCTACTGCACTGCAGACATGATAGAACCCATCTTGCAAGCCAAGGCTCTCCTAGAGACACAGGTGGGTAGTCTAGGAAATATAGGCAAGTATTAGGGCTGATCTACTGCACTGCAGACATGATAGAACCCATCTTGCAAGCCAAGGCTCTCCTAGAGACACAGGTGGGTAGTCTAGGAAATATAGGCAAGTATTAGGGCTGATCTACTGCACTGCAGACATGATAGAACCCATCTTGCAAGCCAAGGCTCTCCTAGAGACACAGGTGGGTAGTCTAGGAAATATAGGCAAGTATTTGGGCTGATCTACTGCATTGCAGAAATGATTAAACCCATTCTGCAAGCCAAAGAAAAACACAGGTGGGTAGTGAAGGAAATATGGTATCCGGACAATCGCTCCCACGGACAATCGCTCCTACTCTTATTTTGACAAGACGGACAGTCGCTACTACGTAGTTTTGACAACCCGGACAGTCGCTTCTACATTATTTTGACAACCCGGACAATCGCTCCTACATTATTTTGACAACCCTGACAATCGCTCCTACATTATTTTGACAACCCGGACAGTCGCTCCTACATTATTTTGACAACCCGGACAATCGCTCCTACATTATTTTGACACCACGGCCACTGTTTCCTACAACTAGATGCACCTATAATTAGCCAACAATTAAATTTATGTAACAGTAAGCTGGTTTTAACATGAGCCGATCAATGTGATTTTAATTAATTAATTGACTAATTAACAAACTAGATTACAGTTTTGTCAACTCCTTAACTGTAATTTAGCAAACTGTGAAATCAAACTGTATATATACTTATGTCCCACATCTTCAAATTCACTTCCAACATGGAACTTCTAACAAACAAACGCGGTCAGCCTGTGTAGGAACGATTATCCGTATTGTCAACATAATGTAGGAGCGACGGTCCGGGTTGTCAAAATAATGAAGGAGCGACTGTCTGCCTTTTCAAAATTAGCGTAGGAGCGATTGTCCGTGGGAGCGATTGTCTGGGATTCAGGAAATATAGTAAAGCAAAGAGGCAGATATTCATGACTTTACAAACATATTTCTTGGTTAGAGGCATTCGAGAAACAAGTGTACTTTAGATCACTCAAATGGCTCAAAATAGTTTCTTCTGAAGCAGTTTGAAAATCATGTTTTTTCAGTGAGGACATGTTCTGTTTAATTTCTGTATGGGTGTCAATGTGGCTGCTCCTTTATAAGGAGATGAGTTGAGATGAACCTGGAACATGGCTCGATCTCTACCGATTTTAATAATCCTATGTAATTAGGCCTAGTCATCCTTACAGTTACTATACGGATGAAATGAAGAAGAATGCTATTCAATTCTTAAAGTAGAATAATGAAAAAGTATATGAATTATGCATATTACTGTTACTGGTCCTTTGAGAGAGAGAGGATCCCGAAAATGTCATACAGTCCTGTGACAGTTTAGTGATGTTACACAATTTTTGCATGGGTGGCCTGGGAACAGTCAAAACTTTTGGGCAAGGTAGAGGGATGACTTTTGAACTTTTTACTGTAGAAGCTACTTATATATTGGGCAGGTTCAATCCTTAAAATATTCATTCTGGCCAGGCAAGACCAGATTGTTTTATTATCGCTTGTGAGGAAGAAACTAAGCTCATTTGTATAAATCTTAGAATCGTAGCATGTTTGATTAAAAATATAAGTTCTTATGGGCTTGTACTAATTTCGATCACACAGGTCCTTTGTGACGGTCTAAATTCTGAGGAAACTGAGTCCAACCCTGAGACCGCAAGCCGCGCGAGCCCCTTCAGTGCCAAGGCAGCGCTGCAGCAGACACGGCACATCCTGTCCTCTACCAAGCAGACCACCAGGGCCGTACTGTCCACGGTGACAGACACCAAGTGGTGGCAGGGAACCGTGAGCAAACTGAAACAGCCAATGGGAAGGCAGGTCTCAAATGATATGACCAATCAGAACAAGGATTTGAAGCTGCAGTCATGCCACCCATTCTATGAAGGATTTATTGAGCATGCCTATTCAAATAATGTGAGTAACATTTTGGATTAAGTTAAAACTTTTAAAGATATTTATCTTATCTATTAATTCATATCCTATGAATTGTCTTTAAGGTTTCTGGCATGAAGTATTTCACACATTTATGCATAAGCTGTTAGGAATTAAAAAAAAAAATGTAAATCTACTTATGTGAAACCTGTCTAAACCAAACACTGTTGCGACTGGGCCTGTTTTGTTTTGACAGGTATTCCTTTCTCACAGGGTTTATTTAAGATAGTGGCATAATACACACTTCATCTCAGCTGAATATGGAAAACGTCATAATTAAGTTATCAAATTCCCTCTCAGAAATTTTTGAAACTTGATTTGTTTAACAGGTAGATGCAGATTTTCGTCACCTAGAGGAGTATATTGAAGATGATGTCAGACATATTGGAGAAAGTCTTCTGCGCACAGCCCAGCTGGAGGAAATGTTGACGGAGGGAGAGAAGTCTCACTCACCCGATGAAGGTGGACACTAAATGTTGTACTATTTGATGCTATTTATTCATCTTTTTTTTTTCTTGAAAAATGTGTTTTATTAGATAGAGGTATTATCTTGGATGGACAGACAGTGGTTTACACTCAAGAGGTAGAGAATAAATAGATATAATTAAATGAAACTTCATAAATAGATACACTATACTAAGACTTGGGATTATAGGTATGGTTGGTAAAGGTCAATGTCACAGTTACCAAAATAGAACATTTATGTAACTATTGTAATACAACGGTAAGTTAAAAAAATGGGGTATATTGATTTTGGCCTGTCTGTCTTTCTGTCCAAAAACTTTAACCTTGCTCATAAAATGAAAACTCTTGGGTCTATGTTCTTTAAACTTCACATGTGCATGCATCTCATTGACATCTACAATCAAACATGGTTTGAGGTCACTAGGTCAAAGGTCAAGGTCACTGTGACCTTTACATTCAAAATATAACCTTGTTTCTAAAATAGCTGCCATGCGGCTTCAAAGCGCAGTAGGGGGCATTGTGTTTCACAAACACAGCTTATCAAGACCTCACTTGAGATTGCATAATGGGTGGATGTGTCACGGTAAGGGTCACAATTTGTTAAAGTATGCAACTGATTTTTTTTCCAAAACTCAAAAACTCAAAAAACAAAATGTACTATAGGTATGAAAATATGTTGACATGTCCAATACTTCTAATTTAGCTTTTTTTAGTATTGTCTCTTCATAGTTTATTAAATAATTGAACTTATGTATTTTAATCCATAAGATTAAAAAATTCTGTGTTGCCCATCCCAGGGGAACAATATGAGCCTCGCTCTTGGAAAATGGGGCTAAATGCTTGTACTTAACCCTTTGAGCGCTGGAACCGGATTTTGAAAGCCTTTGCAAACAGTTTGGATCCAGATGAGACGCCACAGAACGTGGCGTCTCATCAGGATCCAAACTGTTTGCTTTTCTGATAGTAATATTTGAAAAAAATCGAAGAAAATGCTAATTTTAGAAATTTAGCAGACAACATTTTAGCAGACGACAAATTTCCCAGCATGCAAAGGGTTAAATTGAAGTCCATAATTAACCTGTGCAGTCCACACTGGCTAATCAGGGACACTTTCCCCCTAGACTGGACTTTCATTAAGAAACGACACTATGCACATTCATTAAGCCCCCTTTTCCCAGAGCGAGTCTAATATATTTTGCTCCAGATATTTCCCATAATGCTCAGCCTCCTTCATGTGTGTTACTCAGTGATTTTTTTCCGCTTTATATTTTAAAGCATGTACCTTTTTGATTGGGAAAAAATGTGCAATAAACCATGAAAGTGGGAAAAATTAAACATTATTGATATGTTTATAAATATTAGTATTCCAATTGTTTATAAGTGCATGTTTAATTGCTTTCTAAAATTTATATTTTAAAGTGCTAGGGAATTAAATTTCTGTATAATAAACTATATCCAAAATTATTGAGTTTATTGGAAAAGATTGGCATATTTTGGGGGAAAATTTGGGCATATTTTGGGAATAAATGTTATTTTTTTCATTGGGAAACACCCTTTTTTACTTCTTGCCATTGGGAAACAACCTTTTTGTACTTTTTGCCATTGGGAAACAGCCTATGAGAGGCTGTTATTTTGGCAAAGAATTCACTGATACTTCCTGTCCCAGTGCTGGTCCAGCTGGCAAAGGAGTGCCTCTGCACCGATAGCACCCTGGCCCTGGCTTACCTCCTGGCTCTCCGCCAGCCGGCCGACGCCGACGTCTGCTTTGCTACCCACGCTGTCACGGACATCTCCCTCCAGATGGCGCTCTACTACTACATCCTGCAGCTGTATACTGTGCTCAAACCAGTGGACTTGCCCCATATGTCACCGCTGTATGTGAAAGATCCAGGTACCAACTTTTTATGCTGATTTTTTCAGGGTGACATAACAGACAAAGAGATGCATTTATGTCTTATTAAATTTACAACATTTCAAATTTACAACATGGTATCAACACACTGAGATTAATGTTACAACACTCTATGGACTAAACTTAGTGTAATTCTGATGTTGCTGATTAAAGCACACACACATAGTCTAATGACATCCTCTGGTCCTTTTTGTCCCCTACCCGTTTCACCGGAGGGGACTTACATGTATGGTTTGCACTCTGTGTGTCAGTCTGTCGGTCCGTCACACTTTTCTGGATCCTGTGATAACTTTAAAAGTTCTTCATATTTTTTCATGAAACTTGAAACATGGATAGATGGCAATATGGACATTATGCACGTCATTTCATTTGATTCCTACATCAAGAATTTAGTTGATATGGCAACAAATAGGCTAGAAATATTGCTGAAAATGGTGGAGTTTCACCGGAGGGACCATATTGCTTGGCCATAGTCTTGTTTGATTTGTGTTCCTGGTTTTCTAAACCTAGTTAAATAATTGTCGTAAATTACAACTTACCTTGTATTCTTTGTTGATCTTTATGTGCCCGTGGATGGGTGGCATTAAGCTTTGCATTTCCCTGACTGTCCATACTTTCAAGGGTTTTACACTACTTGGGAAAAGAGCCTTGGGCTTTATATTTAAATCAAGAGAAAATAATATGAGAGTAAACTGCACATCACTGCAGGTTTAATAAATTGTGTTCACTTATTTTATCATAAATTTTATGACTTTTATGGTTGCCAAAATCGTGTACTCTCAACTCCTCAACTGCTTGGTGGACCTTCTTAAACTTGAACCGCTGAATAATCTTTTAGTATAGATGATCGTAAAGAAAGGAACTTTGGCTTTGACAAATTTTGGAGAAACTATGGCTTTTTGTCTGTATGTCCACTATAGAATATGTAGTGGCTTTTTTGGTGTCCAAATATGTGTCGTGGGGGCATCAATATCTGTGACGCATTTAAAGGTTTGGTTTTATAAGCATAAACACCGTAAGAAACTGCTCCCTGTGTGTGTTTTTGTTGTTGTTGTAAACTGTGCAGTTAATCTTGCCATTGTATACACAGTGACAGTGATGCAGAGTGTCACCAGCCTGGTGTGTGACCAGGAGGACTTTGATTGGCCAGATTATGTTGTTACCCTGGTAACCAAGATCAACCATTATAACGAAATGCTCGAAGACTATCGACAGGCTGAGATTCTGAGGAGTCTTGGCAAAGGTAATTTGTGTCGTGTTCTGAGAAAACTGGGCAAAATGCTTGTGTGTAAAGTGTCATCCCAGATCAGCCTGTGCAGTCCGCACTTGCTAATCCGGGATGACATTTTCCGCCATAACTGGTTTTTTGCTAAGAAGAGACATCATTTAAACGAAAAATTCCATAAAAGCGGAAATTGTCGTCCCTGATTAGCCTGTGTGGACTGCACAGGCTAATCTGGGATGACAATTTACGCACAACCATTTTGCCCAGTTTTCTCAGAACACTTCACATTTCAGCTTCATTTATAATGTAAGAAGTTTTATAGGATTTTCATCATTTTTGTTTAAAATATCCCATCATGATTAAACAAAAAAGAATAATTGAAATATTTCGGCTGCCATGTTAAACAGATTAACCTTAAAACAAGTAGACTAGTAAATTATGTTATCTCACTTATGTAGACTAGTAAGTTATGTTATCTCACTTATGTAGACTAGTAAATTATGTTATCTCACTTATGTAGACTAGTAAATTATGTTATCTCACTTATGTAGACTAGTAAATTATGTTATCTTACTTATGTTGACTAGCAAAGTATGTTATCTAATTTATGAAGCAATGGTAACTCAAACGTTTTCTTTATCGTACAAAAACTTCTAATTGAAACTATACCCCAACGTATGAAATGGAAGCCATATTGCCATTATCCATATAGCTTTATATCCAGTATTGACATGACAATTTTGAATGTGAAACATGCATGGTAAATAATTACTGTTGAAGATAAACCCCTCAAATGTTTCCATGTACCACCTTTACATAATGTTGTTCAGGTATCAACACGCGACGGTTTGTGGAGGACTCCGAGTACAAGGTGGAGACCATACTTGGGCTGGCAATGTACGTACTAGTGTGCTAGACATTTTCTACTTATCTACAACATTTGGTTGCTAAGTCCATAAATTGGTTTGGCAAGTTAAAATGTTCAGTGCAAATATAAGAATGACAATCCTGGTACACAAATTACCATTACACTATTCAATACTTTGCTGTAAAAAATTCCATACCATTTCCCTACCCCTTCATGTGCACTTTTGATGATGAGGTTTGCATGGATTTTTATTGTTAAGTGCAGTTTTCAGTTACATAATTATAAATTACATACAATCAACATTTACCTTTTCAATATTGAGATTTTCATGTATTTTCAATGTTCAGTAATATGATCATTAATGGCATGTATTGATGAATGTTTGCAGGAGCCAGGAGGAGGATCTCTATCAGATAGCAGTGAGCCTGGCGGGCAGGAATGCTGTCCCCCTGTGGCAGGTGTACGCTGCACAACTGGAGACACTCTTCTGTGATCCCAGGTACGCCAGTCTATCATCCCGCTTGCATAGTCTGATTCCAATTAAATTATTTTCAACCTAGGTACACCATACTCTGTTCCCCGTAATAAACTCTTCTGTGATCCCAGGTATGCTCTTCTGTGATCCCAGGTATGTTCTTCTGTGATCCCAAGTATGCCCTTCTGTGATCCAAGGTATGTTCTATGGGATCCCAAATATGCTCTTCTGTGATCCCAGGTATGCTCTTCTGTGATCCCAGGTATGTTCTTCTGTGATCCCAGGTATGCTCTTCTGTGATCCCAGGTATTCTTCTGTGATCCTAGGTTTGCTTTTCTGTGATTCTTATTGATTTTGAGGGATAAAACAAGTGACAAAATGGAAATGCTGAAACAATGAATAATGAAGCAAAATGTCTTTGCTAGTTTAAAAAATAAATAAAATGAGATTTGTTTTTTCATCACACATAAAAAACATATGCCTCCAACAAGTGCATGTTTCCTTTAAAAGCTTAAGCCTTGAAGAATTGCAAGAGAAAGTGACCAAGTTACAGCTGGTAGAGAGCCTTAGCCTCCAGCCTGCCGCCTTCTGTGAGCACATGAGGGTGCGCGTGTACCCAGAGCTGGATGGCACCGACCACGCCCGTATGCTTTACTACTTCACCACACTGCTTAAGTGTGAGGGGCCCCTCCAAGGGGGAATAACTGCTGATGGGCATGTGAAGCTGTTGAAGAAGCTGAAACCAGTCGCTGCGGGTAAATTGTGGGATTTATGTCCAAATAATTTGCTATGATTATTCTTGTTGCCAAATCATCTTACACAAATCAATTATTGATTAGTTTAGATTAAGATTTTGTGCAAATAAATAATGATTTATGAAGTTGTACACAGGATTCATTGCAATATCATTACACATGTACGCCTTCCATAAAAATATATAAAAACATTTACATCAAATAAAATATATATTTCTTGATTGGCAAATGTTTTTTATGCCCCTTTTCAAAGAAGGCAACAGACAGCAGTCACTCTGTCCTTCTGTGCATCTGTCTGGATGTCTGTCAGAAAATTCCTTTCTCAACCATAACTTTGCCATATATTGATCGATTTAAAAAAACTTGGCATAAATGTAAACCATTACAAGACAAATTGTTGCGTGTAACACCCATCTCCCTCTCTCAAAGGTCAAGCTCTCACTTAGAAGTCAAAGGTCAAATTTGATCACAAGACAGCTTGAAAATCCTGTTTCAGCCATAACTCTGCCATATATTGATGGATTTTAAAATAACTTGCCACACATGCAAACCATCATAATTTGACATGTCAGTAGGAACACCTGTTTCCTTACATCAAATGTCATTGTCACATATACCAAAGGTGGCTGAAAAACATCTTTAAATTCCTGTAAGAGCCTTAACTTTGCCATACTATTGGTGGATTTTAAAAGAACATGTCACAAATTTAAACCATCATAATATGACATGTTGAGTTTAAACCTGTCACTGTACCTCAAAGGTCAAGGCCACTCTTGAAGGTCAAAGGTCAAATTTAAAATTCCTGTCTCAGCGTTTATTTTGCAATATATGGATGGATTTTAAAATGACTTGACACAAATGTAAATCATCATAAGACAACGTGTCATGTGTAACACCTGTCTCCCTACATCAACGGTCATGGTCACACTTAAAGGTCAAATGTCACATTGGAAAACAAAATTGGAATATTGGGGCAGCTGTGTCCTATGGAAACCTGTCTTGTTTAAATAATTCCTCTTTGCATGTTGGAAACAAACCAATCCCTAGCATGGCCTCTCATCCAGTATAACAAATATTTTATTGAGGTGCGTGCCCAATGTAAACCATATGTGGTGTGTTCTGAGATAACTGGGCGAAATGCTTGTGCGTAAAGTGTCATCCCAGATTAGCCTGTGCAGTCCGCACAGGCTAATCCGGGATGACACTTTCCGCCTAAACAGGATTTTCCCTCAGAAGAGACATCATTTAAACGAAAAATTCCATAAAAGCGGAAATTGTCGTCCCTGATTAGCCTGTGCGGACTGCACAGGCTAATCTGGGATGACAATTTACGCACAAGCATTTTGCCCAGTTTTCTCAGAACACGACACATATGTTGACTTCGTCTGTCATGCTTTGAACCCTGTATTCTTATTTTTGCCCCGTTCAGGCTTGGACTACAAGCTCCTCTTGGAAAGTACAGAGGACGTGATAGAAGTTCTGTCCCCTTGCATTACCATATCTAATGTGAACACATTTGCCAAGTTGGCCAAACAGATACCGGATGGGGTGAGCAGTATAGAGGCATTTTGTATGTTCAAATCGGAACAAATCCAAAATTTAGAGACAAACATGTCTGTTTTATTTGGAATCAGTCTGAAATATGTATAAATTGTTGTGAATATTTTGTTCCTTCATTTTTTTATCTGCATATATTTATGTCTTCCACAAGGAATTGTAGCTTTTATTGTACTATTATTGTTTTAATTATTTTTATTATTATTACTATTATTACTTTTGTTATAAATATAAAAAGTTATGCCCTAGCCATGTATAAATATAAAGATATTTGCCACATAAGCTCAAGTTATATTTTTTCTAATGTATTTGTCTTAACCCTTTGCATGCTGGGATATTTGTCGTCTGCTAAAATGTTGTCTGCTGAATTTCTAAAATCATCATTTTCTTCACTTTTTTTCAAAGACCACTATCAGAACAGCAAACAGTTTGGATCCAGATGAGACGCCACGTTCTGTGGCGTCTCATCTGGATCCAAACTGTTTGCAAAGACCTTTAAAATCCGGTTCCAGCGCTTTAAGGGTTAATTTTATTTTGTTATTCATGTGTGTTTGTATGGTTGTGTACAAATTAGGTTTTTCTACCTAGATGGTAGGTTTGTACATGTATGTGAATGATGAGAAATTGAATGTGCCTACTTAATTCAGATGGCTAATTTATCTTGTAATTCAGCTGCAGTGTATATATTGAAAAAGACACAATGATTATTCTCATAAATTCTGTTATAATTACTATACTATTATTGATATGATTTCCAGCGTGGTGGTTTGCTGGATGCCAGTGTGGTGTACTGTACCTGGGCGGTGAAGTTCTTCTGGGAGGGAGATGGCAAGAAGCAGCCGGACACCACTGTAACTTGTGTTGCATTCTGAGAAAACTGGGCATAATGCATGTGCGTAAAGTGTTATCCCAGATTAGCCTGTGCATTCCGCACAGGCTAAACAGGGACGAAACTTTCTGCCTAAACAGGATTTTCGCTAAGAAGAGACATCATTTCAAGCATTATGCCCAGTTTTCTCAGAACATGACACACTATTCCAGGACTAAAAAAAAAAACATGCAGTCTTATTTCTGTTTACAATGACTTTTTTTTTGTACTGATTTATAATATTGTGTGGTATCTAGGTGATTCACACAAGACCTGTTATCTAGCCTGAATGAAATAGTTTTTACAGGGGTATGCAATCATGTGGCTAGAAAAATGAAAATGTAAATAACAAGAAAACGAAAATATTACTAAAATAATTTTCTTATCTGGTAATGTTTCCCGAAATGTGATATAAACTTATTCATTTTACCTGTACCTCTGCATGCTTCCTTGATTCACATATATTTTTTGACCTTTATAGGCCACATATATTCACATAAAATTTGGACCGCGCTCTGTAAAAAGGGGGTTTAATACATGTGGGTAAAGTGTAATCCAAGACTTGCCTGTGCAGTCCCCACAGGCTTATCAGGGACAATACTTTCCGCACATGCATTAAATCCCCTTTTTACAGAGCGAGACTCATATCAAATGTACCTCTACAGGCTGCCTGGATTCACCGCTATGAGGCGTGCGGGGAGTTCTTGCACAAGCTACAGGCTGACCACATGCCCACCTTCCTACAGGCCATCCTGTATTCTAGAAAGCCTACACAGCTGGTGAGTGGTAAATATAACAGACTGCAGGCAGCAGTCCGGCATCGGTGTCAAATATTCTAATATTTATCAGTCTTGCTCTATGAAAAGGGGGTTTAAGGCATGTGCGTAAAGTGTCGTCCCAGATTAGGGACAACACTTTCCGCTTAAATTGTACTGTTCATAAAAAGAACTGCACAGGCTAATCAGGGACAACACTTTCCGCTTTAATTGTACTGTTCATAAAAAGAACTGCACAGGCTAATCTAGGACGACACTTTTCAGAAATGCAGTTAACCTCCTTTTAACAGAGCGAGGCTCATATTATTGTTATTCTGGAACGTTACCGTAGAAACTAAAAATATAGTCCTGGTCTTGATCCCAACATAGAATATTATAGTTCTCATAAACAAATGTGAGCTCAAATAAAAAACACAATAATTTTTGCATTATTGTAATACCATCATTAAATGCAAAGAGGGTTATTTTTGAATCACCATAGATGTCTGCCTGTCTGTCTGCTTGTTTGACACTCTTCAAGGAACATAATCCAAACTTGCAGACATTTTTCACTATCATCTAAAGTTAAGGATGTGCGTTGTGTGTTGTCCTGATTTAAAAATTACAAAAGTTATGCCTCCTTTTCAATTAATTATCGATACAAGCTTGTCCAGACATTTTCCTTCACTTTTTTACATTCAAACTTTTAGAGATTGTTCTTTATGAATTGAAGTTGTGAACTTCAGATTTTTACCTACTGCTTTAAAAACTTCAAAAGTTATGCTTCTTTTTCAGCTTGGAATTTCTGTAACATTATTACAGTCTTCATTAGCAAAAAAAATATAAATTTATGACACTAGGCCATCCAGATGTGTTATATTTGGTATTTGATAGTGTATATTGGCCCTCTTCTTAGTTTCATCAGATCATGACCCTGGGTCATATTTGACCACACCCAATTTATTATTTATGTTAACTTATATAGAAACATAACCGAAATAATTTTTCTCTGAAACAACAGGACCCAAAGTGTTAATATTTGACTTGTTACATGGTATTGTGGTTTTTTTACAAACCTTGCCTAAAAAAATGCCTCTGACTACATATTATTACATGATGCATCAGAGTTATTTGTGACTTTTTTGTACTGTGATAAGTTCTAGTTAGTAATAAGCCAATTAACAACTATTTGTCATTATTTCCGTCCATGTGTTATATGTCAGTCTGCGAAAAGGGGGTTTAATTAATGTGTGTTTAGTGTCGCCCCAGATTAGCCTGCGCAGTTGGCTCAGGCTCATCAGAGACAACAACAATATATCTGCCTAAACTGAATTTTCGTCATGTAGATACTTTCTTTAAACGAAAAATTCCACAAAAGCGGAAAGTGTCGTCCCTGATTAGCCTGTGTGGACTGCACAGGCTTATCTGGAACAACACTTTGCGCACATGCATTAAACCCCTTTTTCTCAGAGCTTGTCTCATACGTCTTCATCTAAATACCCTTGTTACCTTATCAGCTGGAGGTGGAGTGCAGACAGGAGATTGGCAGGCGTCTTCTCAAGTATTGTCGGCAGCAGGCCAGCAAGAAAAAGATGCAGGATGAGTATGGTTGCCATTCTTCATGTGGAAAACGTTATCCATCCTTTAACCCTTGACCGCAAAGAAACGCATTGAGACCTGTTTGTAGTCCCTTAGAATATTAAATTAAATTTAAGACCTTTCTTTCTAGATTCAAGTTTAACCCTTTGCATGCTGGGAAATTTGTCGTCTGCTAAAATGTTGTCTGCCGAATTTCTAAAATTAGCATTTTCATCGATTTTTTTCAAAGAATACTATCAGAATAGCAAACAGTTTGGATCCTGATGAGACGCCATGTTCTGTGGCGTCTCATCTGGATCCAAACTGTTTGCAAAGGCCTTCAAAATCCGGTTCCAGCGCTCAAAGGGTTAACACCTTTCTTTCTAGATTCAAGTTTAAAAGACTTCATATCCAACCCTAAGGTACTGATGAGAAGCGAACAGCATAAAACCTGTACAGACTGCGAGTTACTCGCAGGCTGTTCTGTTTTTTTGCTGGTTGAAAAAGCCATTTTCATTTTACTTCTGTACGGGAAAGGGTTCATAACATTTAATCTACCAAATATAGTTCCATTAAGTTACCTTACTTAATTTAACATGGATGTTTAGAACAAAATAAATGTAACTTAAATTAACAGGTCGTTTTTTAGACTAGTTTTATGATTATTATCATTTTTGTTTTAAAACTAAACAAAAATATGTATACAATAATGTTAATTATTCTCCTATTGTATAAATACATTTCTAACTATGTGTTGTAAGTAAACCATCTGCATGCAAAATAATTGACCAACTGTTTTACCTCTGATTGACTTTTTAACTTCAATTGTTTATGTATTTTTTACCTAAAGTGTTAATGTTTAAGATAATTTAAAGGTAAAAGTGACATCCTGAACAGAGGTCATAGGTTCTAACCTTTCCAGAGTTTCATTCATATGTATTTCTTGACCAAAATATTTGAGTTCCCTATTCCAAATAAAATTAACTTAGGATGAAAGGAAACTGCCTAGCAATTTTTAGGTTAATCCCTTTGCATGCTGGGAAATTTTTCGTCTGCTAAAATGTCGTCTGCTGAATTTCTTAAATCATCATTTTCTTCACTTTTTTTCAAAGACCACTATCAGAATAGCAAACAGTTTGGATCCTGATGAGACGCCACGTTCTGTGGCGTTTCATCTTGATCCAAACTGTTTGCAAAGGCCTTCAAAATCCGGTTCCAGCGCTCAAAGGGTTATCAAGTCAAATGTCAATGTCACAAGGGCTTGTTACAAGAAATGTGTTTCTGCATTATATTTTAAGAATTCTTTGACCTAGCATCATGTAAATTTGCTTGTTGTTTATTTGGGACAAAAGTAAAATGCCTATTGGTTTTCATGTCAAAGTTAACACGAAATTTGTTTCTGCATGATGTTTTAAAAATGCTTTGACCTTACATCATACATGGTATAATAGTTACTTGGGAGACATGGGAATATGGCTATTGATTTTGAGGTCAAAAGTCAAATTTCAAGGGGCTTGTAACATAAAAGCTGTTTCCTTACTATATTTTGAGAATGCTTTTTCTAGCAGGATATAAATTAGTATGCTGCTTAGTATTGGAGGAACAAAGACCTCTAGCGATTTTCATATCAACATTTAAAGGTCACAGGGTCATGCTATGTTTAAACCTCTCTTAACAATTGCATATATTGACATTTGGCTGTACAAAGAAGGGCAAACCTGTTTTACAAAAATATCTTATTATGATAATAATTATTATGCTGCATACCTGTCTATTTTATTAGAAAGGCATCCTGGGAGAGTGCTGTATCCGATGTCAATTGTTACCTGGAGCACCTGACTTCCCTTAGCGACCCTGTTGCCATGGCAATGAGGGCATCTGACAACAGCAGAGTGCAGGAGTACTATAGCCTCTACAATTTGTCCATGGGCAACACTGACCAGGTAAATACACATGTTTTTGGATTTTATGTGTTTTCCAGCAATGGCTTAAACCTTTTTTTTATGCCCCCTTTTTAAAAAAAGGGGGTATATTGTTTTTGGCCTGTCTGTCTGTCTGTCTGTCTGTCTGTCCAAAACTTAAATAAATATTAAAGTTTTGTCATAACTTTTGCAATATTGAAGATAGCAGCTTCATATTTGGCATGCATGTGTATCTCATGGAGCCGCACATTTTGAGTGGTGAAAGGTTAAGGTCATCCTTCAAGGACAAAGGTCAAAGGTAAAAAAAAATCAAAGCGGTGCATTAGGGGGCATTGTGTTTCTGACAAACACATCTCTTTGTTGTATTTGCTTGTACAGTTAATACATTTAAACAACTTTTTCTATGACAGATGCTTAATTATTTTAATGAAAGTTATATGCATATGGCTCAAGTTTATGACAATGCCACTGAATAATTTATGAGATAAATAAATAATTGTACTGCATACTGACTGTATCACACTTCCAGTGTAGCTGGTATAGACACACATAGAGTTGCTTATATTTCTTTGCTTTAATATGCTGAACTGTTTTCATGTGCTTCTATTTATTTTGTATATACAAATAAAGGCTATTCCAGCAATGCAAATGAGTTGCGCTCTGAGAGAACCAGGTTAAATGTATGCGTGTAAAGTGTCTTCCCAGAGTAATCTGTGCAGTCCCTATTGGCTAATCAGGGACGACACTTTCTGCTTTTATGATATTTTTCATTTAAAGAAAGTCTCTTTTAAGCAAAAATCCAGTTCAGGAGGAATGTTTTGTCCCTGATTAGCCTGTTCAGACTGCACAGGCTAATATGGAACCGCACTTTATGCACATGCATTTAACCCCCTTTTCACAGAGCGAGACTAAAATTAATTGACACATTTTCCAACCAGGTGAAGCAGTTGCTGTTGAGTGTCATTTTGGAGGGTGAGATGTCCCTTGCCCAGGTCCAAGGCTTGGTCAGTGTGGGGCCCGGTCGCTATGGCAACATCAGGGGGCTTGTACAGGAAGCTGTGCAACATGTCCTGCTGAGCTTGAGGTATTCTGCGAGATTAAAAGGCCTGTCTTGCATGGTTTATGGTATTTTGTGAAAATTAAAGGGCTCTGTACTACTTGTATGAGGCATTTTGTTTAAAGTCTTTACATATCAAGTGAAAACCGATGGCTAGAACTGGCTTGGCTCGATTTTCTGGTTTGCCCAATTTGTAATTGCTATATATTCATATAAATTTTTTCTGTTGGATGGCTCGAATTTGCGAGGGTCAAATTATCGGATGGTTGGAACTGTTTTCACAGTCCCGGTCACAATTTTCACATGTTCTTTTGTTCTTTCAGCTTGAACTCGCTTCGGATTGATAACCCTGTTAAACGATTAGCAGCGATTGATTAAAGCATGCCTTAATTTTCAAGCATCAATTGTTAATTGATTTGAGTAAAAGATGTATAGAATCTGGGGTTATTTGTAGATGCAGTATTATTATGGCTTGAACGGCTGCATCATCATATGTACAATGTCAATTTGATGGAATAGAAAACTTTGTGTCTATACGACAACTCATGAACAAAGCACAGACTGATCACATCATGTCATTCTTAAAAAAAAACAACAAAGGAATAAATAAATACATGTAGTGCTGTTTAATATTTCAGCGATGTGTATATAGTGCTTATGCATGTTTTGTTTCTGAGTGCTGTTTCTTACATGTACCCGTAAATGTGCTACATAAAAGCACGCTTATATAATAAACAATAATTATATGATATTTGTTTGATTATATGTGTTTTTGTTTTAAAATATTGATTCATAAAAATATAAAGTATATATTTGGTTCTCATTAATTCAATAGTTAAAAAAAAAGTAGTTTAGGCAGCAAGAATACTCTTCAACTGGAGATGTAAATATATTGCAGATTCATGTTAGTAAACATAATTTTATTAGAAATCAGTTGGCTTCAATTCCGGATGACTCAAACTTTTGTTGTCAATCTCCGCCAGTTCGAGTCATCGGCTTTCGACTGTTCATGTTTAGAAAAGTAATGAATTAAATTTTGAGGTTGCTTTAAATGTTAACTTGTGAGAAAAAGTATAACATGCCGTTCCTTAATCAGAGTTCTGCATGTATTACTTCAAACTCCCATGTAACTTACCTTATTCAATAGTTAAAAATATCACTTGTCAATGCTTAGATGTATTTCCCTTATTCCAGAGGTCATTTCAATTGTAATATAGGTAAGTTAGAAAAACACTAATAATTGTAAAATGTCCATTTTATTTCTTTCAGCACAAAGGATAGTGCATTAAAGCCCCTACAAATTGTGGATCCACTGAAAAGTCTGGAAAATATTGTGATGAATGTGGAAAAACATGGGTAGGGCTGCACTACTTTAGTTAGATTTTTTTCATAATTATTGAATAGTTGTATGATCTTAAATTTTACGAGCTTCATTACTTATAATGATCAATATAAAATTGATAAGAGGTAACTAACAACCCACATGCATGTACGGGAAGCATTTCATTCTGTGATACTTCAATGAACTGTATTCTGCACAACAGGCATTAGTACTTAATTTTTGGCCTGTCAACAAACTTATATATAAGCCAAACGAATTTTTGGAATTGGTCAAAATAACATATTTACACCTGTAATCGTTATTTTTGCAAAGCTTAACCTTCATCAAGACTTTTTTTTAGGAAAATGGTGAAGTTTTTTCTTCGACCTGAAAATTTAAATAAATTGAGTTTGGTAACTTTTGCGGGTTAGGGACGATATGTCCTCAGATCTTTGACAAGACAATGCCCTGCTGCTTATATTTTTAAGCATATATGAATGAAAACTGTAATTTGTTACTTGAACAATTCATCAATACTTCACTTAAAAGTCACTTGTAAATTTAAGTTAACTGTTAAACAACATTTAGATGTAAGTCATAAAAACTAGTTTCATCAAAGACAGTTAGAATTTAACAATGTGTGTAAGATGCAGTTTTCGGACAGTTTGAAAATATACAGTCTTTAGAAATATTTCCTGGTTTGGTATCAAACATAAATGAGACACATTATTTAATGTAAAGTCCGATAGTTTAAGCCTTTTTTAACATCTGAAGGTCAGGGGGAATTTATACTTGTACATTTATCAATCATATTTAAATTAACATACAGTGTGCAGGATCAACGGGGTTTCTCGGGTTTACACACGGGCTGTACAGAATGTAAAAACACCGTTAAGAACTTTATTTTTGAACATATCTCCAGTTATTGAAATACATTTGCACAAATCTTCAGTGCATAAAAGACAGTTTTTCTTGCAGTTTGTGTGGATATCTTAAGATTAAAGAATAAATCCTGGAAAACGTCTGAAATCGGTGACACAATTTTGAAGCTTTGTTAAGCATAACCGTGTACATGAATGCTGTTCACATCAAAATTGTGACCAAGAACAAAGGCTTACTAAATAAAGTAATTCTGATTTATTTCACATTGCCATAAGCAGCATAGAAACTGTCTTTCATGCACTAGTTGAAATTCTTAAAAAAAATGTTTTAAAAAGTTATTTGAAAAAAAAGCACCACTTACCGGTGTGTTTACATCCATTAACGTTTATTTGTAAACCCCACAAAGTCACATGATCCTACACCATGCATACTATATTAGCCAATAATTGCTTGTAAAGGTCACATGTTTAGTGTTAGAGTATTATATAAAAAAACAACATGTGAGTTTTTTTTTTTTTTTTTTTTTTTTTTTAATGAGCATGTGATGATATTTGTTATAAGTGGAAATTGATGCTTTACCAACAGCTGCTGGGGAGGGGTTTGAACTGTTTGTGGCCTATCCTGTATCGATGTATTGTTGCAGGGAAGGACTTGTGACTGGGGAGCAATTGATGTCCCAGCTGAGACCTTTCTGTTCTGATCCCAGTGTCAATGTGCAACCAAGACTTGATGTCCTACACATTCTGGAAAAGGTAACATGCATGTTCACTGTCACTGTCGTAATGTTTGAAAATATTTCGGACAATATTTTCAAAGTGTCTGTTAATTGTCACCATATCATGCACAGTAATATAATCTATGCTTATGTCGATACATACTTCTGTAGAAGTCACAATCTATGTCTGTAAACCTGTGTGCAATGCAGCAGAGGTCCATACCATGTTTCTTTGTCAAGAGGTTTCCATTTTAATGTCATAAATACGTTACCTGCTATCTTATAGCTAATCATTCCGTAAGGTTTGTAATTCATCCGGAATTTCTGGAGAGCGGCCACCATTAAAGCCCGGATTTAGATTCTAGGTCGGAACGGTCACACAGTGCAATGCAACCTCTTCACTAAAAACGGTGCTACCATAACTCATTCTTCTTCCGGATGCGATAAATATACAGCCATTTTGGTTGATCTGAAAATTGATGCTGTGTTAACGCTGGGTTTTTGTATAGAAACAAAGAGAAGTTTTCATTTGTCTTACAAATATTCTCCGTGAATTGCTCGTTCGCGCCTTTAATATACTTTTGTTTGATTTATAAAGGTAAGTCATGCTTGCTTTTATTGAACAATAGTTGATTTCTACCATGCTGGATTTTTTTCAGGCGCGAACGAGCACGTGCTAAACATGTTCTTCAAATACATTGCGAGAACGTGAAAAGCCTGCTCTTCTTATACATTGAAGAGTGTTTATCATTTGCTATTGTGTGCAAATAATGATTTTACGTTCTATATGACGATCTAGTTGATGGTCATTTTATTATTTCATCTGTTTCGAATTAAACTTTTGTTTAATTTATGCTCTACGGCAATGGTATTATACATACTATTGGCTTTCTCTTTTACACTTATAACTGAGAGAGTGTTAATTATTTTCATAATGGGCAAATAATGATTTAATGTGCCGTATGACAATCTGGTCTATGACCAGTTTATAAATGAATATGTTTTGCTCTTGTTTTTCATATTCGACTACATGATGGTCGAAAATACAAGAGTTGAGATGATGTTTACATTGACATCAGACCATATGGCTCCCGCCATACATCGGTCTGTGGCCATCCGGGCAAGACGTTGACCGAAACGGGCTATATGCTGTCAGTCTGTCGACGTCAGACCATATGGCGTCCACCATACGTCGGTCTTTGCCCAAGGACGTTGATCACGGAGCTTTGGCTCTGCATCGATCGACCTCAGACCATATTGCTCCCGCCATACGTCGGTATTTGGCCCTCCGGGCAAGACGTTGACCGAAACGGGTTATATGCTGACAGTCGGTCGACGTCAGACCATAGGGCGTCCGCCATAAGTCGGTCTTTGCCCGAGGACGTTGATCACGGAGCTTTGGCTCTGCATTGATCGACGTCGGACCATATGGCACCCGCCATACTTCGGTCTTTACCAGGTGACGTCAACGGTCATATTATGACCGGTCCGTTCACCGGGTACCAGTCAACGGTCTTTGACCGGTCCGGTCAACGGTCATTCTATGACCGGTTCGGTCACCAGGTACCGGTCACCGGTCTTTGACCGGTCCGGTCACCGGTCATTCTATGACCGGTCCGGTCACCGGGTACAGGTCAACAGACACCGGTCACCGGTCTTTGACCGGTCCGGTCACCGGTAATTGTATGACCGGTCCGGGTACCGGTCAACGGGCACCGGTCACCGGTCTTTGACCGGTCCGGACACCGGTCATTATATGACCGGTCTGGTCACCGGGTACCGGGCAACGGGTACCGGGCACCGGTCTTTGACCGGGCAGGACGCCGGTCATTCTATGACCGGTCCGGTCACCGGGTATCGGTCACCGGGAACCGGGAGCCGGTCTTTGACCGGTCCGGACACCGGTCATTCTATGACTGGTCCGGTCACCGGTCAGTCTATCACCGCTCTGGTCACCGGTCAGCTTATGACTGGTCCGGTAACCAATAATTCCGATTTGCCTGGCCATATCACTGGTCATGCAACCCCTACCTTGAGGGAGGGAGGCGCTGCACGGGTGTCACGCTCTGTTTCACCCGATAACAACATCCGGCTAGACGCTGACACGACGTTGTCGGGACTTCACAACCGTACGCGCATTCTCGTTCCTTCCCCTAGCCACAGACGTAGACATTTATCGTCAGATGTCTCCCGCCATTCCTCCTCTGACTCGTCGTCGCATTACTCATCGTCTGCTTCGACAAGCCCGCATCACTACCGGAGTGGACATCGGGCACGCTCTCCTTATATGAGCAGTTCTCGGCGTCGATCCTCTCGAATGCGATCACGCCAAAGCTCGGGGAGACGCTACTCCAGGAGACCTCATTCCCAGTATTGCTGAACAGTGTCTCAGCATCGCAGGGATAAGGAACATCGCCGCTCCTCACGTAGGCGCTCTCGGACCCCCGGTCCCGTTGGCGGTCTTCCTCTGATTCCTTGATGGAATCTCAGGACTCCCTTCCACGTGTGTCGGTCCACTTATTGGCCTCCACACACGTATCAGCCGCTTCTACAGCCACTGGGCCTAAATTGTCTACAAACACAAGTTTGTTTAACTCTCAGGCTCCAGGTTCAGGGGTTCACCTCGCCACTACGGCTACCTTTTCAGCCCCACGGGTATCTTCTTCGTTGCCTAGTGGCATACCCCCGGCTGCTACCCCTTCGAATCCAAATACATTATGGATTCAGCAGATAACCCACTCATACTAGAAGCTTATGGAATACCTCCATCTGGTATTCCTACTTCTGTCTCCGCCGGCTACATGCAGACCACTGGTCTTGCAGACGGTTCTGCTGAAGCGGGCTCGGAGGCTAACGTTGAGGCCGAACATTACTATTTGGCCTCTATTCATCAGGTCTATGAACTTATGTTAGAGACCCTAGATGATGACTTTTGCCCCCGCCCTTCCCTGTTGGCTACAGACTCTGCTGTCACTATCACGGAACAGGTGGCCCGCAGACGGGAGCCCGGCAGGATTAGCAAGGCGACGTCTCGCGTCGACCTCTTGTACGTCTGGTCGCAGTGGGGAAAGTTCCGCTTGCCGCAACTTTTTCCCACCCGTCCTCGACCACTTGGCACAGGCCACCGGTCGGTCTTGCCCGGTCCGGTCACAGGTCAAGCTTACGACCGGTCCGGGCACCGGTCATTGACCGGCCCGGTAACCGGTCATTTCAAGACCGGTCCGTATACCGGTCAGCTTATGACCGGTCTGGTCACCGGTAAATCATATCACCGGTCAGCGGGAAGACCAGATCATTGCTTCTTTAGCGAGAAACAACTCTGGCCACCGCCAAGGGGCTTTTAAGCGTCCAGCTTCTTAACCGCTGACAGCCCCTCCGGCCAAGAATGCTAAGAAGAACAACTTTGTCCCTAAAAGTCGTTCTTCTATTCTGCATCTGGCCCCCAAGAGGCTTTCTTCCTATAACAGACCGTCTTCCTATCAGAAGTCGTCTGGTAAGGATTCTTGGTAAAAGGGCAAACCCAAGCCGAATCAGAAGACTTTCAAGCCTTCGACCGGCAAGGGCGGACCTCCCCAAGGTTATTCCTAGGGATCTCCCGTTTTTCTACCGCCACCACCTCCGATGCCGGAGGTAACAGTCGCGGCCATACTTCTGCACTCCAGGATTTTACAGTCGCCTTTTCCTGGTTCATAAGAAAAGCGGCTCTTGGAGACCAGTCATAGACTTAAAAGTGTTCAACACTTTTCTAGTCAAACCGACTTTCATTTCTGGTCGGAGTGGGACAGTTCGGCTTGCCGTGACTTTTCCCCACCCGTTCTTGACCACGTGTCTCCGGCCACCGGTCGGTCTTTGACCGGTCCGGTCACCGGTCATTTTGCTGGGACGTCTCTTCCTACGTCCTCTTCAGCACTATCTCTCAGCTTGTTGGAAATGGTCTCCGGACAATCTGCTTACACAGATTCCCTTCCTTCCGTCCTTAGTCCCCCACCTTCAGTGGTGGCTAGACTATGAGACTCTTGGCAGGAGTACCGCTTCTTCCACCGCAACCTTCCTTACATCTCATACGGATGCAAGCAAGGAAGGTTGGGGCGCTCACCTGGAACCACTCAGCCTGATAATCTCAGGTATGTGGTCTCCTCAGGAGTCTCACCTGCACATCAACAATCTCGAAATGCGAGCAGTTTTTCTAGCTGTATCTCATTTCCAATCACATCTTCAGGACTCCTGTGTGATTGTGTCAACAGTCAACACATCAGTCGTAGCTTACATCCAGGCACAGGGGTGAACACACTCCCACTCCCTGTGTCTGGAAACCAGGAACTTACTCGTTCTTTGAAAGAGCCTCAACATCTCTTTCTCGTCCTAACATACCAGGTCGTCTCAACGCCCTGGCGGACGGTTTGTCTCGCAAACACCAGTTCCTTCCGTCGGATTGGACACTTAATCAGGAAGTGGCCAACCAGATTTTTCTCACGTTCGGTTATCCAATGGTCGACCTGTTTGCGACCAGAGACAACCACAGACTTCCTCTGTACGTGAGTCCATTTAATGTTCCAGCAGCGTGGGCTGTAGACGCCCTTTCGTTCGCTTGGGACTAACTGGGCGCTTGCTCTTATCTCTAACCCATTATTTTCCCATATCTTGGAGAAATCAGGGTGAGCTCTTGCCAGAATCTATCTGGTGGCCCAGGAGATTCTGGTTCAACGACCTTCTCAGTCTCCTGGTCGACTGTCCAGGAAACTTCATCACAGGTCAGATCTTCTATTTCATAGAGGCAGACTTCATGCGGATCCAGACATGTTCCACTACACGTCTGGCCGTTATCTGATATCCCTACAGAAGAAACTATTTTTCTGTTAGGGCTTCAACCCTCGTTGCCTCTGCAATGAGAAAGTCCACCAAAACAGTCTACGAGCTCTCTGGAAGCTCTTCTCTGACTGGTGTATTCGAGGGCATATTGATCCCTCAATCCCTCTGCTAGACGCATAAGGGATTTTTCCAATCTATCTCTTTGATGATAAGAAACTTTCTCTTAGCTCCATCAAAGGATACAGATCTATGCTTTCGCATACCTTGGCTTTTCGTAAGTCAACAAAAGTCTGTGATGACCCAGACATTTCGGAACATATCCAAGCCATGGAACTTCAACGCCCTGTTTTCGTTCCCTTACCCCTAAATGGGATTTGGCTTGCATTCTTTGGTAGCTTACTTGGCTCCCTATGAACCCCTTCATCAGGCTTCTTAACAGTTCCTATCCTGGAAGACCGTTTTCCTTCTAACTATGGCTTCAGTCAAACTGAGAAGTGAAATTCATGCTCTTTCTGTCGAAGACGGCCATCTTCGTTTTGATCCGATGGCTTCGTTTATTTGTTGTGTCAGCCAGGATTCCTTGCTAAATATCAACTCCCCTCTATGGCTTCTAAACCCTTAAAGGTCCCAAGTCTTTCTAGAACTTGTGGACATGAAGATGAAGATAGACTCCTCTGCCCATTCAGGGCTTTGAAGTTCTACCTCAGCAGAGTAAAGTCCATTCGAGATTCTCGAAAGTGACTCTTTATTCCCTTAAATAAAGGGGGGGGGGGAATGCGTCTGCAGCTTCTATTTCTCGTTGGGTAGCCTCGACTACGAAAGGGTTACTCTTCTCTCTCATCTAGGGATTCATCCCTTTTTAAGAGCAGACCGCATAAATTACGAGCTCTGTCATCTTCGTGGGCGTATATTTATTACACCCCACTGTCTGACGTGCTCCAAGATGCTTTCTGGAGGATGCCGACCACCTTCCCCTCCTTTTATCTTCTGGAGTGCCAACAAGACAACTTGTATTTGTTGGGCCCCTTTGTGGTTCCACAAACGGCAGTGTCTTCTACGACATAGACATACTTACTCTTATCCGAGAAGTCATGTCAATACCGTACTAACGAAGCTTATAACCCTTGATATGGGTTGTGCTATCATTAGCTGATAACCCTGGATATGGGTTCTGCTCGGATGGGGATTGGGGAGCTATACGAGAACCTTCCCGCCGCAGCTGCAAATTCAGCTATAAGATAGCAGGTAACGTATTTATGACATTAAAACAATTTTTTCTAGTAAAATTCATTTTAATTTTTAAATACTTACCTGCTATCAGTGAGTCCCACCTCCCTTTCCGCTCTTCAAATTATATTTTTATTTATATTGGAAGAAGAATGAGTTATGGTAGCACCGTTTTTAGTGACGAGGTTGCATTGCACTATGTGACCGTTCCGACCTAGAATCTAAATCCGGGCTTTTATGGTGGCCGCTCTCAAGAAATTCCGGATGAATAAAAAACCTTAGGGAATGATTAGCTATAAGATAGCAGGTAAGTATTTAATAATTAAAATGAATTTGCTAGAAAAATTTGTTTTACATTCAAACTAGTGACTCACCACTATGATGCAAGACTTATAAATTGCATAAAATGATACATGTTGGGGTTGTGTTACTTAGCTTATGTTTGTGTTGTTTACCTAACAATCAGAATCTCAACATCTCCTTGCTAGAGAAAGTACAGTAATTTGACTGTGGCTGTATTTCAGAGTTTCTCCCTCTCTGAAGATGACCTTGTGTTGTTGACCTTGTATAGAACCCAGGCAGTCATCACAGAAGTCTGGCCTGACATTCAGGTATACGGCTGGTTGTTTCATGCATGTACAAACGTCTGTATTAACCCTTTTTTTCCGCTCAGAAGCAAATTGAAAATGGCTTTTGCAAACAGCATAAAACCAGAACAGCCTGCGAGTAACTCTTAGTCTGTTCAGGTTTGATGCTGTTTGCTGCTCATCAGTTTCTTAGGGTTTGAAATCTTCAAAACTTGAATCTATTAAGAAAGGACTTAAAGTTAATTTGATTTGATAAGGAACTTCAAATATGTCAAAGTGTGTTTCTGAGTGGTAGGGGATTAAAATGAAAATTAAAACAACATAAAATGATCACGTGAGGTTCGGGTTTGTCTTTTTGACTGCTTAATAATGATGCTTCTATGTTGGCTTGTTAAAATGTTTACTGAATATAGGACTAACATAAAACAGACCATTTGTGTGAAATACAAATACATATCTCCTGTAAGTAACTTAGTAACTTTATTCCTTAAATCAAAATAACTTAAAAAAACAATCCAACAAAAAAAGTATGTTCTCGTAAAATGTCAGTAGACTGCCCAGATGTAGATGTATCTTATATCGATTTTTTCTGTGTGGCACAGTCTCAACTACTCTATTTGTTCCGCTCACTTGTGTAATGCAGGTTGTGGAAGCAGAGATCAGCACACCAGTCTCCAGGGGCAGGTTATTCTTCACCTTACTTGAGAAGAGCTCCCATTCTGAGTTGGGCACTCAGGAGTTCCTGGCCATGGCTAAGCTCCTTAAACTGTGGCCAACATTTGGAAATAAAGAGTAAGTTGTGCTTTTTTTAGTATTTATTTTTAGCCGTCATTTCTTATTACATTTTCTGAGATGTTGCTGAGGCTGCACAGTTAAAAAAGTTAAAGTAAAATTTATGTGTGTATTCATTTCACCTAACTACATTTGACCTAATTTGGACTTTGGCTAATTAAGCTAGGTATCCGAATGGTTTTTGAACACACCAAATTTAAAGTAACATAAATTTGTTCAAAATGTGTTCACTTGTAGAGGCAGCATTTATTCATATTTCATATACCTCTTAAATTTAAACAATACATCGGTACAGAACAATAATTTAATTCTTAGCTCACCTGAGATCAGCCTGATCATGATGAGCTTTTGTGATTGCCTTTTGTTTGTCATTTGTCATGGGTAGTCATTATTTGCCATTAACACTCTAGTGGCCACTTTTATTGCCCAGTCTTCTTGAAACTTGGTCAGAAAATTTGTCCAAATGATATCTTAGCCAAGTTTAAAACTGTGTCATGTTGGGTCAAAAACTAGGTATTTCAAGCAATCTTAAGAAAAAGCTTTCTCACTGATGCCACTCTTGAGGCCACATTTATTACCAAATCTTCAAGAAACTTGGTCAGAAGATTTTTCCCAATGATATCTCAGAGGAGTTCAATACTAGGACATATGGTATCAAAAACTAGGTCAACATTAAAGAATAAGCTTTTGACCCTCTAGTCAAGTTTGTTTAAATAATCTGTATGAAACTTGCTATGAAATTTAGCTGTTATAATTTTAATACTAGTTATATATGTTTTCTTTCCATAAAAAAACATGGCCTACATGAGGTGGGTCATTTTTCCTTATGTGGCTGAAGTAAAACCATTTGAACACTCACAAAGTCACATTTTTTATCCACTTTTTGATGAACTTGGACAGGACATTAAAGAATTGTGAATATCTGGGCTGAGTTTAAAAATAATTGTTGGTAGTTAAAAAACGTAACTGCCAGCTGTTGGGGCAGTGTAAAACTTAGTGAACACTACCTGCTAAGAACATTTAAGTTTCTTGGAATCTCAGGTGAGCACATAAGGTGCTTTGGCCTCTTGTTTATGTAACCTATAACTCATGGTCAGCAACAGAAAATATATCTTTAAATAATTAGACTGTGGGTTTTCTTCAGTCTTAGTCATATTCAGTGGGTGAAACATATCTTACTTTGGTTCCAGTTTAACCCTTTACCGCTCAGACACGCAATTTGAGGCATTTGAAGTCCCTTAGAAAATCCAATTAAATTTAAGTCCTTTCTTTATAGATTTAAGTTTTAAAGGCTTCATTTCTAACCCTTAGATACAGATGAGCAGCAAACAGCATTAACCTGAACAGACTGCGAGTTACTCGCAGGCTATTCTGGTTTTGTGCTGGTTGCAAAAGCCATTTTCACTTTACTTTGGGTCCAGTTTAAAGAAGAAACAAATACATTATTTGTGCAATGCAGGAAGGACACATCCAGTTTCAAAAATAGCGTCTTTTAACTTTTGTTGTGTTTGATGTATGTTTTACAATTGTTAAGGACATTGCATTTTATGTAACTGAAAGATAATGTATGATGTCATATTATTAAATATTCATTATATGATAAACCTTTGAGTTTGATCATAATAAGTATAATTTGTCTTTCTACCAGTGAATATCAGATAATATTTCATGACCCTTCAGTCAGTATTTCTACAATAAAACACTCAGTTTTTGCCTGCGATTGATACATATGGAAAGGTTATGATTATGTGAATGTGATTGTCTGTTCAGTGTTGGGACCGAGCAGCCCTGGCTTGCTCTGCTGAAGGCTATGGTGTCCCACAGGTCAGGGGAGGTGCACACCCTGGTCCTTGAGGTGTTCAAGTCAAGTGGGATGCAGCCAACAGTTCAGGTAGGTGTTCAAGTCAAGTGGGGTGCTGCCGACTGTTCAGGTATGTGTTAAAGTCAAGTGGGATGCAGCCAACAGTTAAGGTAGATGTTAAAGTCAAGTGGGGTGCAGCCGACTGTTCAGGTATGTGTTCAAGTCAAGTGGGATGCAGCTGACTGTACAGGTATGTGTTCAAGTTCAAGTGTTCAAGTCAAGTGGGTTGCAGCTAACTGTTCAGGTATGTGTTCAAGTCAAGTGGGTTGCAGCTAACTGTTCAGGTATGTGTTCAAGTCAAGTGGGATGCAGCTGACTGTTCAGGTATGTGTTCAAGTCAAGTGGGATGCAGCCGACTGTTCAGGTATGTGTTCAAGTCCAGAGAGATGCAGCCGAATGTTAAGGTATGTGTTCGAATCAAGTGGGATGCAGCTGACTGTTCAGGTATGTGTTTAAGTCCAGTGGGATGCAGCTGACTGTTCAGGTATGTGTTCAAGTCCAGTGGGATGCAGCCGACTGAACAGGTATGTGTTCAAGTCAAGTGGGATGCAGCTGACTGTTCAGGTATGTGTTCAAGTCAAGTGGGATGCATCCAACTGTACAGGTATGTGTTCAAGTCAAGTGGGATGCAGCAGACTGTTAAGGTATGTGTTCAAGTCAAGTGGGATGCAGCTAACTGTACATGTATGTGTTCAAGTCAAGTGGGATGCAGCTGACTGTACAGGTATGTGTTCAAGTCCAGAGAGATACAGCCGACTGTTAAGGTATGTGTTCAAATCAAGTGAGATGCAGCTGACTGTTCAGGTATGTGTTTAAGTCCACTGGGATGCAGCTTACTGTTCAGGTATGTGTTCAAGTCCAGTGGGATGCAGCCGACTGTACAGGTTTGTGTCAAGTCAAGTGGGATGCAGCTAACTGTCCAGGTATGTGTTCAAGTCCAGTGGGATGCAGCTGACTGTTCAGGTATGTGTTCAAATTAAGTGGGATGCAGCTGACCGTTCAGGTATGTGTTCAAGTCAAGTGGGATGCAGCTAACTGAACATGTATGGGTTCGAGTCAAGTGGGTTGCAACCGAATGTACAGCTATGTGTTCAAGCCAATGGGATGCAACCGACTGTTCAGGTATGTGTTCAAGTCAAGTGGGATGCAGCCAACTGTTCAGGTATGTGTTCAAGTCAAGTGGGTTGCAGCTAACTGTCTAGGTATGTGTTCAAGTCAAGTGGGTTGCAACTAACTGTTCAGGTATGTGTTCAAGTCAAGAGGGTTGCAGCTGACTGTTCAGGTATGTGTTCGAGTCAAGTGGGTTGCAGCTTACTGTTCAGGTATGTGTTCAAGTCAAGTGGGATGCAGCCTACTGTTCAGGTATTTGTTCGAGTCAACTGGGATGCAGCCAACTGTACAGGTATGTGATCAAGTCAAGTGGGATGCAGCTGACTGTTCAGGTATGTGTTCAAGTCAAGTGGGATGCAGCCAACTGTTTAGGTATGTGCCAAATTCCAGTGATATGCAGCCGACTGTTCAGGTATGTGTTCAAGTCCAGTGGAATGCAGCTTACTGTACAGGTATGTGCTCAAGTCAAGTTGGATGCAGCTGACTGTTCAGGTATGTGTTCAAGTCCACTGGGACACAGCCAACTGTTTAGGTATGTGCCAGAGTCCAGTGGGATGCAGCCCACTGTTCGGGTATGTGTTCAAGTAAAGCGGGATGCAGCCTACTGTTCAGGTATGTGTTCAAGTCAAGCGGGATGCAGCCAACTGTTCAGGTATGTGTTCAAGTCCAGTGGGATGCAGCCAACTGTTCAGGTATGTGCCAGAGTCCAGTGGGATGCAGCCTATTGTTAAGGTATGTGTTCAAGTCAAGTGGGACACAGCTGACTGTTCAGGTATGTGTTCAAGTCAAGTGGGACGCAGCCGACTGTTCAGGGATGTGCCAGAGTCAAGTGGGATGCAGCCAACTGTTCAGGTATGTGTTCAAGTAAAGCGGGATGCAGCCAGCTGTTCAGGTATGTGTTAAAGTCAAGCAGGATGCAGCCAACTGTTCAGGTATGTGTTCAAGTCAAGTGGGATGCAGCCGACTGTTCAGGTATGTGCCAGAGTCCAATGGGATGCAGCCAACTGTTCAGGTATTTGTTCAACTCAAGTGGGATGCAGCCGACTGTTCAGGTATGTGCCAGAGTCCAGTAGGATGCAGCCGACTGTTCAGGTATGTGTTCAAGTCAAGCGGGATGCAGCTAACTGTACATATATGTGTTCAAGTCAAGTGGGATGCAGCTTACTGTTCAGGTATATGCCAGAGTCCAGTGGGATGCAGCCCATTGTTCAGGTATAAGTTGAAGTCAAGTGGGATGCAGCCGACTGTTCAGGTTTGTGCCAGAGTCCAGTGGGATGCAGCCCACTGTTCAGTTATGTGTTCAAGTCAAAAGGGACACAGCCGACTGTTCAGGTATGTGCCAGAGTCCAGTGGGATGCAGCCAACTGTTCAGGTGTGTGTTCAAGTCAAGTGGGATGCAGCCAACCGTTCAGGTATGTGTTCAAGTCAAATGGGATGCAGCCAACTGTTCAGGTATGTGTTCAAGTCAAGTGGGAGGCAGCCAACTGTTCAGGTATGTGTTCAAGTCAAGCGGGATGCAGCCAACTGTTCAGGTATGTGTTCAAGTCAAGTGGGATGCAGCCGACTGTTCAGGTATGTGCCAAAGTCCAGTGGAATGCAGCCAACTGTTCAGGTATGTGTTCAAGTCCAGTGGGATGCAGCTAACTGTTCAGGTATGTGTTCAAATCAAGTGGGACGCAGCCGACTGTTCATGTATGTGTTCAAGTCCAGTGGGATGCAGCCAACTGTTCAGGTATGTGTTCAAGTCAAGTGGGATGCATTCGACTGGTCAGGTATGTGCTCAACTCAAGTGGGATGCAGCCGACTGTTCAGGTATGTGTTCAAGTCAAGTGGGATGCAGCTTACTGTTCAGGTATGTGTTCAAGTCAAGTGGGACGCAGCAGACTGTTCAGGTTTGTGTTCAAGTCAAGTGGGATGCAGCCGACTGTTCAGGTATGTGTTCAAGGCCAGTGGGATGCAGCTAACTGTTCAGGTATGTGTTCAAATCAAGTGGGACGCAGCCGACTGTTCATGTATGTGCCAGAGTCCAGTGGGATGCAGCTAACTGTACATGTATGTGTTCAAGTCAAGTGGGATGCAGCTAACTGTACATGTATGTGTTCAAGTCAAGTGGGATGCAGCTAACTGTACGTTATGTTCAAGTCAAGTGGTACGCAGCTGACTGTTCAGGTATGTGCTAAAGTCCATTGGGATGCAGCTAACTGTACAGGTATATGTTCAAGTCAAGTGGTACGCAGCTGACTGTTCAGGTATGTGTCAAAGTCCAGTGGAATGCAGCCAACTGTTCAGGTATGTGTTCAAGTCAAGTTGGATGCAGCCGACTGTTCAGGTATGTGTTCAAGTCAAGTGGGTTGCAGCTAACTGTTCAGGTATGTGTTCAAGTCAAGTGGGATGCAGCCGACTGTTCAGGTATGTGTTCAAGTCAAGTGGGATGCAACCAACTGTACAGGTATGTGTTCAAGTCAAGTGGGATGCAGCCAACTGTACAGGTATGTGTTCAAGTCAAGTGGGATGCAGCCTACTGTTCAGGTATGTGTTCAAGTCCAGTGGGATGCAGCCTACTGTTCAGGTATGTGTTCAAGTCCAGTGGGATGCAGCCGACTGTACAGGTATGTGCCAAAGTCCAGTGGGATACAGCTGCAGGTATGCAGTGTTATGGGGAAGTTGTTATGATGTTTAGTTTGTTGCAAACTACTCATTTAGTTTGATTTTATGGAATGCCTTGAGCATACGGATACAGTATTTGCTGCCAGTACTTGGGTTACCTATCTGTCCTGAGACTAGAATTATTAGTTATTGTATACACATATTTTAGATAGTTTATTGTAGTTGCTGTCATGTGGGAGAATTATATTTAATTTTCAGATACACATATTCTTGGAAGTGAAATTCAATTTAATTTATTATCAATGTTATAACCCTTTGTCTAATATTTTTTTGTTTTTCTCTGCTGAATGCTTTGTAATTCCCTATCCCATTTCAATGGCCCATGTGTTGTACAGGAGACAGAGGCCCTGTTCAAGGGTCTGGTCAGGCAGGCCTCCCTCCTCCCTGCAGTGAAGCTGGGCCTTCTGTCAGGGCATGACAGCCTGAACACAGCCGCCGTAAAGACACTGGCTGATACACCCACGGTGGGTAACACATTATCTTTTTGGTATTATTGGAATACAAAAATTAAAATTGTTTTTTTTTCGTCAAGGATAGTTCTGCATTCTTATTCTGACAAAGAACAGGTGGCCACTGTATTATTTTCTATTTTGCTTGTAGTTTAAGTAATTAGAAAACTTTATATTTTGAATATTATAAATTGTTGGCTACTAAGATTCTTTGAATGATGTAGTACTTGACAGACAGAGACAGCAGCATTTGATTCAAAATGCAACTTTGGATGGTCTTTTAAATTTAAGAATTTGTCCCTGAAAAATAATTGTTAAATGACTTTTTTTTTAAATTTTAATCTACATTTGTTGTTCTTAAAAACAAACTGTAAAAGACGTATGTTTTCCTTGCATGTGGCTTTAACTGGCTTTGACTGTTAGAGTTACGTCATATTTCTCCTGTTCACAGCTGCAAACAGATGAGGAGCTTCTAAATCAGCTGTTGAAACTTAACCTGGTTCCTAAGCTGGTCTCCACTCCATATTACCCAGCCATTGTGCAATACCTGCTGGCCAATCAGAATTCAGAGACTGAGTCACATGACCGGTCACGTGATCACCTCTCTGTTCAGCGATTGGCTGGGCAGCTGAAAGATGCTGGATTTGAGGCTGAGGCAGGCAGTTTGATGTTCCAAGTGAAATCAACTCCTCAGGTTCTACAGACGTTTGGAAGTGCTTTAGGTGCAATATCCAAGTGGTTCAAATGATGATGTATTAAATATGATTATATGTATTGTGACATAAGAAGACGGATATGCAAGACTTGTTGAATGATATTTGAATGAATTTGTAGAAAAAATAATGTTCTTACATTAGAGTTACGCTAAACTTATCTGGCAGTATAAGCAAAAATTGTTGTTAAAAGTCTTTTTTTTTATCACGGAATGAATTAATTTATAAATGCGGTGTTGCAGTCTTGTTTCAATAAAAGTGGAGAAGGTATATTATTGTTGTTATAGGGATGTTATATATTGTATTTTGTATACTGCAAAATACCTTTAATACAAAGAAAACAAAGTACCTGTCCATCAAAGCCATTGGATCATTTGTGTTTTCTCACTTATTGCTTTTAAACAAAAACTAAAGCCGCACTCCATTGTCTTGAACTATAATGTCTCAATATGGAGAATACATAGAAAGAAAGGTCTGAATACAAGTACACCTGTATATAACTCTTTGGATATTACAGAGTAATTGTTCATGCCTTATAGGCTTCTCGTGCAGTTGAATTTAGCTCATATGAGCAGCATCATGCTAAAAAGGGTCTAATGCCATATGAGACCATCGTAGCTCCAGACCAGCCTTTGCAGTCCCGCAGTCTGATCAGGAGCTACACTGTCCAAAAGAGTCTATCATGATTTTGTGGTAGAATTATTATTTTCAATTAAGAATGACCAATATTATGGGTTTTCGTTAAAGTGCTATTACAAAAGTCCTTCGCAGTGCAGACGGACTTTTTGTTTTACTTTTTCACATTTCCCCATCACCAGCATCACGATGATGATGATAATGGTGATGATGATGATGATGATGATGATGATGACGACGACGACGATGATGATGATGAGGAGGATGATGATGACGACGACGATGATGATGATGACGATGATGATGATGATGATGACGACGATAATGATGCTAATAATGTTGATGATGATGATTGTGGTGCTGATGGTGGTGGTGGTGATGAGGGGGATGATGACGATGATGAAGAACATTTGCATGACATTTTCCTGTCTACACACGTATGTTATATCTCTTTGAAACATGAACAAAAATAAAAATGCTTTAACTTCGAAAAACGCATTAAAATGTTGACCCTGAGGGGGATGAGGTGTTAGAAATCTGCATACCATATTGACATAATCCTCAGACAATGTATTCTGGTCGTGTTCAAAGGACATATCAAACCAGAACAACAATCTAAAGAGTACAACATGCCTTCCAGTAAAATATTGTAGTAAGCTTTTAGGAGGGCGGGTGGTTGTCGGCGTCGTCGTCGTCGTGTTAAATTACAAATAAACAACAAATACTAGGTATGATAATAATGATATTTTTATTCTACGAATGAATAAGATTAACTGTACGGAATTCAAATCTTCAATAAGAAATTAACTTCACTATATAAGAATTACTTTCTAAACTTTATGTTAAAATACTATATCAATGTTAACTGAAAAGTAATAAACTTACGTTCTCAAATATCCTTAAGATCTTAACCATCCTGGCCGAGATGGAACGAGGAAAGCCCCGAAAACTCAGCGTATTTATTGAACGCGCCAGAGAACTTACGAACATTATGACGTCACTACAACTGACCAATATAAATAATGATGTCAGCAAACTGACCAATCAGAAGCAAGCTTCAAATGAACATACAGTCCAAACTGAGAAAAGCGGCCAGTCAAGGCAAATGACCAAAGTGACCGTTGTGTGCAGGTGGCCGTTGTTCTAAGATGACCACTTTTTAGATCGTTGGTCAGTTGGTAGTATTGCTGGGTTACCCCACCCAGTCGTTTCGTAAACATGGTAATTTAAACAAATGCTTATTGCCGATAAACTAGTAAAACATAAATTATTTCTAGTAAATACTACAAATTAATATCTTATAAATTGACTTAAATTGATACCTATTCTTAAACGTATGAGTTTATCAACGATAATAATGTCTTTTACTCATGCATCTCTTTAATTCAGTAAATCCGACATTTCGTATTACGTTCATTGGAATATAGTTTTACCTAACGGTCGTCATGTGTCAATGACGTCACCTCCGCAAAAGTAATAGCGCGTCGCTGTTATAAATTAACCGAACGCACGGCATGACGTTGTCGTTCTCATGCAAATAATCCAAAAGTTTTAATATTTATTAGTACACAAACATCACACACATCATTTTTTTAACACATCTTAGCGCAATGTATCTTAAAATCATGGTCATACATCGGTTTTCGGGACTTTCGATAACCAGTGTTGTTAGCTTCTCCCCTGGAAATTGAAAATGGCATTTGAACAGACGTTTTACGTGACACAATGTCAGCTTCCATAAAGTTTGTTACAAATTTTGCAATTCGATGGCCGTTGTGCCACAATGAACGATCGCTAATCCTTTTATCACCTTCTTATAATAACACTCGCAAGTTAAGTGTTGTTGTTCACACCTTATCAGCGATAAAGATCTATTGATTTTGTTACGCGCTATTAGTATGGCGTTATGACTGGGCCGCTAATTGCTACTAATACACATTGTTATTGTTACTTGCACATATTTCTTCACTCAGAATTTAAATCATCGCTAAGTCGTTATTCTTTTTCTCGCAGCGGGCCTTTTTTATGATATCAATGGCAGTACCCGCAATCAGATTCTTTAGCCGCAAAATAGACGCACAATAGACGCTATGACGTCAAGGGTAAAAGAAAACAACGCGATTTGTGTGTTAACTTTTCGCAACTCGAAACGACTGACTGGAGACCGTTGTTTTGAGTTCAACAATGACTCTGGGAGTGAACTATACTTGCCGTTGGCCGTTATGGACGACTGACCGCTATTCCCAAGTGTAATATAGAGTGATTTTCGTCGGGAGGAGGCCAGACTGACCGTTGTCTGTAGTTGACCGTTATTTAAAGTTGACCGCTAGGTCAGTTTTGACTGTAGTACCAAGTACACAAATCTTCCTAGAAAGGAAATAACTTCCATTTAAAATAGCTAAGCATAATAAAAGTGTCCTATTATTTTATCAAAGAACAATATTGAACAATGAGCAACAATTTGGTGCATGTAAACCTATTTACTGTAAGGCATAGTTTTTACCATTACCAACAATAACAAATTGAGTATCTACTCTTTGCAAATGGAGGATGGACCTAAATTGTGCAGAATAAACATACACCGAGTTACTGGAAACAAAAGGATTTATCTACGTATATATGACGCTGGTTAAAGGTATAACTCCTTAACTTTCGTTTTATATATGTAATCAACGTCTGTCACTGATATATAAACAACAATATTACAAATTGAATTGAAATTCGCGAACCCGTAAGTTAAGGTAAACATTTAAAAAATATTACGAAATGTGATAGCTCACATAACACTTTCCCCTTCTTAATCAATAATCCTCCTGGATTATAAATGACATACACAATAATACTTCTTATGTTGGCAATGAATACAATTAAAATAACTCTTTATACTGAAATTAAGGACCTGCACAGTTGTTGAAAACAATGAAAATTAAGAACAGTCATATGCAAGAGCAAGTAAGAGTTCAATCTTTGTCATTACAGAGGCAAGCTAGAGGACAAGTTTTATACCGTCTTTGTCGATCGCAACGATAATCTCGTCCGTATTAATCCATCTGTCGCACTTTTCCAAAGCTCCTGAGCTATGCTCGTCATTGCTAGTCTTCTCCCCCTTCGCCCGCCTACACAGCAGCTCATAGTAGTCGTCCTTATCCAGTCTTCCGCGCTCCGCTTGCAGCTCGGCTACGCGGCCCTCCTGCGCCGCACACGTCTCCTCCATGGAACTAATGATGGGACTACTCCAACTGTCTATTCTCCTGTTGCAGTCTACTGTTAGCCTTTTTGGTCTCATCCTGTTTCCTCTTGAACTGGTTCACAGCCTCCAGCTCCTCCTGCAGGTGCACTATCTCTCGCTGTAGGAGGTCAGTCTGTGACTGGAACCCAGCCTTTTCCTCATCCCACAACACGCGCAGCTCTTCCAACTGGTCAGCAAACTCGCTCTCGAGCTCTTCTGCCTCTTTAACTCTTTCTCGCTGTTCTCCGTCTGCTTCACCAGCTTCTGGTCCTGTTGTTTAATATTCTCCTCAAGGCCCTTTATGAAGGGTCCGCTCTCCGCTATGGCTTCTTCAAATTGTAACTTGTCCTGGTCGAATTCTGCTCTCAGTTCGTTCTTCCGATTTACTAGTGCAAATGTCGACTGCAGTTCCCTGGCCAGCTCAGATAGCGCCTCCTGTTGGATACGGTCAAACTCACTGGCAAACCTCCTTGGGGGTTGACGTAGGGAGATGCTTGTCCTGTATTTATGCTGTGTTTCACTAAATTTGTTGAACCTAAATCATCTGAGGACTTTGCAAATACATCTTGATAAGTTATAAGTAACTTTCTAAATTGCTCTTTTTTCTGATGTTATTAACTCACTGACACTCTTGTTAAACATTTCTCTTAGATGTTCAGGAATTACATCAGTAGTATCCTTTTCCAAAAGCACTGAAGCGATATGTTCAGGTGAATTAGTATGGTTGTCAAACGAGATATCTGTAGCTGGTTGACACGTACCAAGTTCCTGTCCATTAATTATAAATGTTTCTTCATCACTTTGATTTAATAGCCCCACAGCTATATTCGTATTGTGTGGATCGATTTTGCCCGACACTAGCGTGTATGAAGTGTTACGTGATCCTTCTATGTCGATCAAGACAGCATCCGGAAGTACTTCAGAATTGGGAATTTTGACGAGTACCATCATACAGCTACTTGGTGGAACTGTTATTGTTCCGTCTCTATGGACCCTTCACACTGCTTTCGACGACTCCTTTGTATAACAGTGTATCATCGTATTGTCTTTTGTTAGCAACTCAAGTGATTCCATGTCCCATCTCTTTACATAGTTCAGAAGAAAATATTGGCCAATTTTCCGCTGTAATGAGATTTCACACACAATAACTGTTGCTTTTGTCTCGTAGTCGCCAAATCGGATCTTTCAGTCTGCACAACCATACACGTTAATGTTGTTTCAATCTACTCCTTTTACTATCATATCCTTGCTGTATAATTGACTATTGCCTCCATATCCACATTGTTCGTAGGTTTCCTTGGAAATTAAGGTAGCTGTAGCACCACTATCCACCCAAAAATGCACATCCAAACTGTCAATTTTCCCTATAATGTAGAGTCCGTTGTCCGATGAGCTGGTTGCTCTACCAATCTGTCCAGTACTTGGCTTTATTGACACTGCTGAATACTCTTTAATGTCTGGCCTTCCACAGTCCCGTGTTTCCGCCACCTGGCGGCCTACCGAAATGACGGACGAGAGTTTTCCTGCTGCCTTATGGTATTTTCTTTAACCTTTGTATGGTCGTTCCCCCTTCTATTATTCTGTGGACATTGCATGTATAGGTGCTTGTTTGAACCGCACGAAAAACAGTTTCTGGTACTCCTCTTTCCTGTCACGTGTGATTCTAACACATCAAGACGACGTTCTATGCGCCTTATCATTGAGCTTATATTTTCATCTCCGCGTGTCTCATTGTTGTTTGGGTTGCTCTTGGAATCCAGAACACCTCTAGCATACGATGTTCCTAGCATAGCCCTTGATTCTCCCATGACTTCCTTATATCTCTCTACAATCTCCACAGCTTCCCTTACTGTTTGACAATCCCTCTCCGTCAGGCGACATCGCATTTCCGGTGATATGTTTTTGTAAACATGTTGCAAGGCCAGCATTTCCTGAGCTTCTGTGTCCAAATTAACGTAAGCTTTCCGTGAATACAAAAGTATCTCGTCCCCAAAGGCAGCAATAGATTCATGCTTCCCTCTAGTCCGACTTTGAATTTTTGGAAGCCACCTTGTCTGTTGTTTCTTATTTCCAAATCTCTGCTTCAACCTATCCACTAATATCTGGTAAGACCGGCGCTCCTGTACGGGTAGTGAACAATAATGAGTTCTTGTCTGGCCTTTCAAACATGTAGCCAAATACAATCATTTTTCTTTATCTGTCCATTGGGCCAGTTCACTTAGATATTCAAAGTACGATAAATACTGGTCCCAATCATCACCACCCCTGTACGGGTCAGGCTTTACATTACTTCTTGTAGCGGGAACAATCATCCGTTCAATTCGACGGTCGATAGATGCGCTGAATCTGTGATCCCCGTCTTTTCCACCAAGATCCCTTTCATCAGCGCGATTTTGATTCATGTTGAACTCTTCTTCTGAATCAGAATCACCCATTTTTAAATTTCGTTCAATGTTGTGACGGAAGTGACGATTCACAGCGTGTCGTCTTATACCCCGTTTAAATATTTAAACGTAAAGTTTCGTACACCAATTTCGTTCAAAAATCCCGTTCAAATGATTATCACATATACAATAACAATCCGTTTGATGAAACTTCACACTTATTTTCAAACCGTTCTAGATATAGCTTAAACGAGATCCGTTTAAGTCGTTATACGTATCTGTTTGATCCGTTGAATTGTATACGGTTCACTGTCGTTTAAACGAATCCGTACAACACACTTGAAAACAGTAGGTAACCGAATACAATTGCTCAATAATTTTGTTTAATCCGTTTGAAATCCGTACACAATCGCTTACACGATGTCCGTACACTAGCAAAACATGTGTTGTTGTTGTTTGAAGTCTTCCAGTATTGCCCGTCACACGCAACCCGTTTGAGTTGTTTAATATCAGCCGAACACTATGTCGTTTAAACGAATCCGTTTAAAACGGTCCCCGAATAAAGTTGTAGAATAATTCCGTTGAATCCGTTTCAAATCTGTACATCAGCAAAACATGTGTTGTTGTTGTTTAATTGTTTCGTGTAACACGTCACACGACACCCGTTTGATCCGTTTGAAATCGGCTGTACACTCCGTCGTTTAAACGAATCCGCGCAACTCCTTTTTAAACGGTCCCCGAATAAAGTTGTAGAATAATTCCGTTGAATCCGTTTCAAATCTGTACATCAGCAAAACATGTGTTGTTGGTGTTTAATTGTTCCGTGTAACACGTCACACGACGCCCGTTTGATCCGTTTGAAATCGGCTGTACACACCGTCGTTCAAACGAATCCGCACAACTCCCACNGGGCATTGTAGAAGGTTGCAACTATGCCTTAACCGGGGTAAATACATAAAGAGAACAATGTTTTTTTTGTATCCACAAGCTTATTTACATTCGGACATGTATTTACATTAACACGAAATAATGAAGTATGATGATACAACTATTTTGGTTAGCAGTAATAAGAGACGCGTTAATTCACGGGGACCTATAAAACAATGATATTGCTACAATAAAACGATCACATACTTTTTTATTACATATTTTCACAAGATTTATTATACAAATCCCATATATATATTAAGTTATAAGCAATACAACTTTATGTTTTGCATTACTGTATTTGCGTCAAACGTTTCGATTAACTGATTATATACTTTTAGACCGAATGAACTTTCAATGTGATTTGTTTTTGTACTTCGTATTCCTGATAAACCGGATTTCTCTGTTTTACTGACTGACTGCCTCGTGAAAACCCTTTAAATAGCGACTGTTTTAATATAATAAATTAAACAAGAAATATCTGTACAACATATATATCCGGTGTTAATTGCTAAAGTAAGGGCTAACGACGGATATTTATTCATAATCAGGTAATTTAAAAACTAGTTACATTTATTACACTTGCTTATATTTTTCCGCCGTATAACAATTATGTTATTTAATTCATTGCGTATATGCATATTTGTATACAATGAATACTACGATGAATTATAGCCCATGCCTCGCTATGTCACTTATATTTACCATATAATTTGTGTAGACCGTCCCGTCCCGTTTGTATATAAAAAGAAAAAAGTAATGTTCGTGACATACATGTAGACATGTGAATATGAACAGAACAGAACAGAACATATGTTTTATTATGACTTGCACAATGTGCATCGTCAGTATAACAAAACAAACAAATCATGATTTAGATTCATGTTATTTTAATCATATTATACATAATTTTAGTGCATACGGTATACAATAAACTACATTAATTCATATATTATAATTTCAGTACATACGGTATACAATAAAGTGCTTACGGTATGCCTGGTCTTTATTATAAAACATATAACATTTGATTTTTTTTTCAAATATATTGTGTTAGTTCAAAATGTTTAAGTATGTTTCTTTATTTATGATCGACACACGTATGTGGTCGTGTAATTATACTATTTTCCAATAAAAATGGCATACTATACTATTTCCGCAGTTTATTTCCCGGTGAAAATATGGGTCTTTTGGCTTGGAAACTAGACTGTTCTATCATCATAAATGTGTGTACATCGATAGCCCATTATGGCGCTCAATCGCCGATTTACTAGAAAGACATATTGACCGAGTACTCATGGAATGTTCTGCGTTTAAAATAAGTGTGCACATATCACACCAATTCAATGCAATTTAAATTTCTTAACAAACTCTTAAAGTGTTAGAATGTTTTCATCAAATGCGAAAAAGGATATTTTCTTTGTATATCTCTGTAAGGTTGTAAATAGGGAACAACGCAATTATATGATTAATCATTCTGCACACTAATTTTCGTTGATTTGGTAGGTAGACGTTTATTCCCAATGTTTGAATGTTTAAAGACTGAATTATGTTCGATTGGTCATTGTTGGCTCGGGTACTACTTAAAAAGACCCCGGGTACACTTAAGTATAGTACAATGTACCCCGGGCACGGAAAATATACTAAAACGTTCCCGGGAATACTAACGTTAAATTGGTCGTTGTCGTTGTCGGTACTTTATTTTCAAAGTAATTATATTTATAATTATGGCAATGTTCTATAAAATGGCCTCTATAAAATCGAAACTGATAATCAAAAAAACAACATGTTATAATAAAATAATAAAATAATACTCGGGTACAGTCTGATATTCGCCGGTACGATTAAGTATATTTTCCGTACCCCGGGTACATTGTAGTATACTTAAGAGTACCTGGGGTACTTTTAAGTAGTACCCGAGCCGACAAAGACCAATCGAATCTGAACTACCGTAGGCAGGTAAGACATGAAAATCAATCCCCCTCGAGTTGATGAAGGTATGTCGAGTCCAGACGTTGTGAGTTACGGAGGCCCCCCCCCCCCNTATTGTTCATATAATTTAATTGTCCTGTAGAAAAAAAACTTTCGTACATCAATTCAATGAGACCTAATTATCTTTGCATAATTAATGACACAGTTCAAATGTTAACGAGTTCAAACGTCTAGACGACGGTTGCCGCGATTGTGATCTGTCTGTGATGATATCCTAAGTAATCCTGTGTTTGTTTCGTAATCAAGATACATGAAAGTATTATACCAAGGGGGGTACATTACACTGTATACTTACCGGGCATTATTTATCTAAAATTGGTTTTTAGCTACTGAACAAGTGACATTTCTGATACTGTTCTGTACTTAAAATGATAAGATAATTACAATGCAAAGCGATTGAGGGTTTATTGAAAACTAACAACATAATATGCTTACCGCACTGGCTAATCAGGGACAACACTTTCCGCTTTTATTGTATTTGTCGTTTAAAGGAAGACTCTTCTTGACGAAAATCTAGTTTAGGCGGAAAGTGTCGCCCCTGGTGAGCCTGTGCGGACTGCACATGCTAATCTGGGACAACACTTTACGCACATGTATTAAACCCCCTTTTCACAGAGCGAGACTCATATATATAATTATTATAATACTAACGACTGTGTAAGGCGGAAGGTGCATACGGTCTATTACAGCTGAAAGACTTAGTTTGACATTTTTGTAAGCCACGACTCACACTGTATTAAGGTTTCGGCCTTCAATATTTGAAGCATGTTGCACACATGAAATGGTTTTCGGTTATTCATTCATTATTAATGAAACCAAGACTAACTCAGTTATACATACATGCTGTATTAATAGAAGGTACATCAGTTATTCGAAGCTAATAAAATCAAGAAAAGTAAACAAAATTGTACTTTTGAAGCGTTTTGTACTCCAAGATCTTGTGACTTGCTTTACTTCTGTTTATTTTGTATGTTCATTGTTTCATATAGATGTAGTTCATAAAAATAAATTCTTTAGATAAATTGTTTCGAGCGGGATTTAATTATTGAAAATATGTAATGGAAGTTAATCGACGAGTGTTGTTTCATATCAATTTATATAACATGAGTTTATTTTGATAGAAACCTCATGAGTTTGTTGAAAAATAAAGTTATTGCACTATCGTGTAAATGACCTTAGTATGGCCTGTCCGAGAAACACCAAATGCCCGGGCAGTATGTACGCGCGCGTTGTCTTCTTCTCCTCGCATCTTTAAAACTACATGTATTCAAAGGGTAATTTAAATTACATGTATATCACAAAACACTAGGGATCTTGAGTGCACAGAGACGGGCTTTCCTTTTCTAGCGACATAAGAGTCTCGAAGCAGAATTCGTTCCCCTTAATAAATCTGGTCGTTAGTAATATATATGATCGATATATTCAAACCAAATCTCAAGGTCACTGTTCAGGTCCAATATATAGGGTACGAGGTCATAATACAGACGTCGTATCTACTTGAATCGAGATCTTCACTATTTACAGGGAGTCTAGTCTACTTGACCACCTGAGGTATTATGTCGAGTTCTTGTTAAACTGACCCGTAGTCATGAGAAAAAATATACGTTCACATTGTTTTTATTTTGTGTTCAATTCAATATATTGTTTTTAGCTAAGCTTTAAAACCGAAACTCGGGTTATTCGCTACACTTTAGTTACTGTTTTAAACCATAGAAGTGCATGTAGTTCTGTGTGTTAATTAACTTTAATTTAATATCTAGGAATCTCGGGACAGGATGCGATTAAGAAGCGTTTAAAATAAATGTAATTTGTACAAGTGTTCAAAACACTTAAGGTCGCTTGAAAGAACATTTATTTACAAGAGTTTATCAAAAATGCAACGCTTAAAAAAGATACACTTTACTGTAACCAATAAATACTTGCAAACATTATCCTTATAAGTCATGCACAAACGGAGCGAATTTTAAATGAATTAATTAGTTATCAATTCCATAACTCGTTCAAAAGTACCGGCAAAGAAACAACTATTTGGAGTTCTTATTTCTTAATTTTTGGAACCGCGTCATTGGATCTACACTTAGGCATTTCCTAAGTTGACGTGATTGGATGCGTTTCTAGCTGATTCGTGTTTGAAACAAACTCATTAATTAAAATATAAACATGACCAACATGTCGTTGGTATAGAAATGTCGAGATCTTTGACCAATATTCGTGCATTTTTAATGTACCGGTAGTTAGGTGGATTGCGCTTAACTAAGTACTTGTATTACGCTGAATGTCGCAGATTTTTCACTTGGGTTGAAAGTCGCGAATGTTTTTTACTTGAATAATCTTTTTCTTTTGTAAGATTTATGCTAATAGAGCATTTTTTCTGCTGTGGGCTTAGAGAGAAATATGTGTTTGTTTTATATTAATTTTTGTAATCGATAATTGTTCAATGTGTTTATGAAGTTTATTTTATTTTTCTCATATTATGTAATATTTAAATAATTTTTTTAACTATTATAGAAATATTTTAACAATAAAAATGTTTTAAGGTCTATGTCGTTAGTATTACAACTACATATGTTGTACTGTCGCTCTTACATATTTACCTTTGAGAACACGTTCGAGAACATTACCGTAAAATGATGGGTGAGAAATTCCATAAGACAGCATCCATTTTACAGAGACGCTGTATTTAGAAACTGGAGTACCGTATTTAGTGTAGAATGTAGCAAACTTTCTTTCGTATATCGTCATAAACTTAACCCATTTATGCCTAGTGGACTCTCACATCCTTCTAAATTGGATCAATTTATTTCCGAAATTAGGGATGTCTAGTATATTTTTTTTTTCTATATTAAGAATATTTCTTACACACTTCTTTAAGCAAACAGCGCAGACCCTGATGAGACGCCGCATCATGCGGCGTCTCATCTGGGTCTACGCTGTTTGCCAAGGCCTTTTTTTTATAGACGCTAGGCATAAATGGATTAAAAGGAAGCGTTGTTTTAATAGTGTCATGGTAATTGTAAGGTTACGGTCTGTTAAATCGTTAAGGAACGAGCCCTTGCATATCGAAATAATTGAGAAGTGTATATACCAAATGTCGGATCGTGTCCATGTAAGAAAGGAACATGTACACTGTGGAAATTAAAAATGACCCAGTTTATCATAAAGACTGGTGTTCATGATATTGTTAGTGAAAGAAAGGCTCGATTGGTCATTGTCGGCTCGGGTACTACAAACATGTAGCCCGGGTACTCTTTAATATACTTAAATGTACCCCGGGTACGCTAAATATACTCGAACGTTCCCGGCCAATTTAGACTGTACCCGAGTTGTATGCCCGCCCGAAATCCGATGTCGTAAAACGCGCTACGGAATACGAATACGTTTTAGTATATTTTCCGTACCCGGGGTACAATTAAGTATACTTAAGAGTACCCGGGGTACATATAAGTAGAACCCGAGCCGACAAGGACCAATCAGGCGATTGCGAGTTATTAGTCTAGGAATGCAGCATCTGTAAATGATGACCTATACCTATTTAATGAAAGTATTGGGTATACATTTTGGGTATTCAAAGAAACGAGCTTTCAAATTCCAAATTTTAGGGACGTATTAGCTTGTTTGGTTAAAACATAAAAAAATGCTGATAAATAATGTATTGTCCGTTACGTCATTTGGCGTCATATAAACGTCAATTTCACAAGTTGTGTTCTGTTCTGTTCTGTTCTGTTCTGTTATCGGTAGATAGTTATCGCGAAATGATTCTTGCAGTACACGTGTTATGGTCCTGAACCCTGGTCAAATACAAAAGTAATCAATTACGCGTGTCAAAGACGTGTCACGCGTTGTTTTGATCACCCTTTATCAGATCGCATCAGGTATTTATGAGGTGACGGGGTCTGATTATTCCTATATATAATATACATGTAGTTAGTATTTTCTTATCACAACATGATGTTTCACTCAATGGATACTTATAATTTGTAGCAACTGAAGGATTTAATTAGTAACCAGTTGATAATCGAACATGTAGGTTTTGTGATCTAGCGTCCGTAGAGGATGAGAAACATTTTCTACTTGTATGTGATTTATATAACAATATCAGGACTGACGTGTTTGGTAATAATTATCTTCCTAAAACATGACTTTATTCATCTTAACCCAGAACAATTGTTTTGTCATATATTGAATGTATACCCCAGGAAGACTGCAAAGTTCATTGTTAAAGCATATTTGCACAGGCAGTCCGTAATGTATTCACTGTAAATTTGAATTTGTATCAGTGCTGTCCCTTTTATTGATAAAAGTACATTATTGTTTTTAATTACCGTATATCCAATTATGTTATGCTGCTGTGCTACGAATAACCGTTTGTAAAATATTATAATATTTTAACATTGACAACATAATCTTGATCATTTGAAGCTGTATATATTTGCTGTATATATGATATCTGTTTTCTAAGTTCCATTCATACATCACTTGTTATGACATAGAACGGTATGTTTCGCGTGTAGAATGAGCTTAACAGCTGAGGTGAGTTATAGGTCCAATGGGCCGGGTGCTTTTTTATATGTATATATTATTGATTGTATTATATGAAATGCACATGTCACTATAATAAACTATTTACCAGTACCTTGCGGGCGATAGCTTGGTCAGGATTTGGAGGTTGTTTTTATTGATTGTCGGTGAGTGTCGTTTTACTTATAATAACTTTTTTTTATAGTTTCAAATAAGGTGTCTTACTTAAAAAAAAACTATTTACCGCGAATTGATTATTTCAATCCACGTGATATTGTCTCGGACCTTGATCAAATACAAACGTAGTCTAACAAACGAAACGCTGAAAATGTATTCTTAATCATGTTTAAAGGTCAATTTCAGAGAAAATCCAAAGTCAATATATTTAACGCTATTTACATTGAAATATGAACATCGATGGGTGCAAATGATTAGAATTATTGTTATAAACTAAGTTATGTGTTACAATAATACGATTACTTTCACTTGCATTTATTTAAAAAGAAAGAATACAATAATTTCGATAGATGATGAAAAATCTAATAACGAACATTTCAGGGCTTTTTCCAGCTATTTTGGGAAAAGGAGTCTGGTATAATCGGGATATTTTAAATCAATAAAATGGCGTGTACTGTACATATACGGTCTAATTTCATACAGTTTATCTTCATAATGATCAGATTCGTAAAAAAAATCCATAATTTTACATAAAAGTATTGATGTTATAGCAATGAACTTGATCGTCTCGGCATAAATAACGCATGTAAAAAATAGCGGATGTACATGTCTGACGTCACAGCAAGGGAGGTAAGTCAGTCCAACTTTTAGAAAACGGTGCGTTATTGGACGAGTTACCTGGCGATTTATGGCATACGGCGTAACGTCTAATTGTTGTAAATAGTTTTATTCCGCATATCAAACAATTATCTTTAATATTATAAAATTTCCAAAAGTGTTAAAATTGACCTTTAAGATGTATACAAAATATTCGCATATTGTATTAAGTGTGATATTCCACCGAAAGTGTACGTGATAATTTATATTAACGCGAAGCGTGTCATGGGAGGGAATAATGCTATCCCTTTTAAGAGTCCGGCAAAAGTTCTCTGCCAATAGTGAAATGTATGCATGCATTGTAAAGGATTTGATGGAAGAATGCATAATCGACTTCCTATATAGATGTCATTTTCACAGTCAGACTAAGCAAACATTAACAAAATAAATATTTACAAAAAATGGAAGAATAGAGGCTGAGTATGAAATCGTTACATCATGTTCAATACTGGCAAAAATATTTATTTGGCATAAATTTACTGATCTATTACATCATAATATATCTAACGTTATAATATCTACGCCGTGATATTGCACAAAGAGTGCCAATATTTAGCCGAGTATTACCATAATATGCACCAGAACAGGTGAGAACATTCATATCTAATTCATCACACATCATTGCCAACACTTCACATTATTTCACTGGGGTTTTTGAATCCGTTTTGCAATTCAATCAAATTATATAATAACAGTGTTTTGTCCCCAAAAAAGGATTTGGTGCATCTTCCTCATCTGTCATGTTCCACAAGAAACATAAAAGTTATGAATGCACATCCGTCACTCAATTCCGTACATTTGTGCATTAGTCCCTCTCCCCGTTGTTTAAAATAGTCAGTGCCCTTACCCCTTTTAGCCCGTCAATGTTTGCATAAGTGTATTTCTAAGATTGAATACTTATTACTTAGCACGAAACCTCGTTTTTTTTTGTTTATAAATCAATTATCATGTCCCCGGTTAAATAAAACTCCTAAAACATAGATCTACTTTTGCGTTGATGTTGCATGTTAAAAACATCAGAAACTAAGTCACTAACTGTCTCCTATGTATTTGCATGTCTCTCCGTATAAACCATAAAGAAGGTATAGGAATTTGTACGCGTCAATTACTAGTCTAGATCTTGAGAAACGCTAATTACTAGAATGTGAATTGATCGGCTGTCGCTGGGGTCATCTAGAAAATGCTTGAGATAAAACAAAGTGTGTGCGTGTTTGTTTTTGAGGTCCTTCCGCGCCTGAGTATGCATAATGTGACGACCCGGAGTGTGTCCCAGAACTCCTACCTAATGAACTTACTCGACCACGACAGTTGGGACGAATAATTGTAACCGCTGTTTCCAGCTATTTAAGTTTTTTAGAGAATGATATTTAATTTTTGGTATTTCGCCCGGGGGGGGGGGGCGGAGTACCCGGAGAAAACCCTACATGTCCGGTATGGTGACCACCAACCAAGATCACATGCGCCGGGATTTAACTCGGGTCGCCTAGATGAGAACCGCATGCACTAACCACTGCGCCAACCGGACAGCCGTTAAGATAAAAAAAAGTATTCGTATCGAAGTTTATGAGGTCCTTCCATGCCTCAGGCTGCATCAATTATCTTAAGAGCTTGAGCGTGTCCTAGCTCTCCTACCTAATTAATTAAAAAACTTACGAAAAGTATTGACGAATTGGTGACCACCAATCAGGGTCACATACCATAGATAAAAATCCGGAACGCTCTGGGTTGTATACATCAACTTAAACACGCTCGTATCCAGACGATACGTTAATCAATTACGCGTGTCATACACGTGTCACGCGTTGTTTTGAAGACCTTTTATCAGATCGTATCAGGTATTTATTATGAGGTGGTGGGGTCTGATTATTGCTATAGATGACATAGTTTGTATTTTCATATTACAACAACGTGTTTTACTAGATGGATACTTATACTTCGTAGCTACTGAAGGATATAACTAGTAATTCGATAGCTAGGTCAGGATTTGGAGGTTGTTTTTATTCATTGCCGGTGAGTGTCGTTAAACTAATTATAATAACTTTTGTGTATAGATTCAAATAAGGTGTCATACTTTAAAAAATGTTATTTATCGCGAATTGATTCTGGCAATACACGATGTGGTCATGGACCCTGGTCAAATACACAAGGAGTCTAGCAAACGAAAAGCTGAACATTTAACCTTAGCTATGATTAAAATGTATAAAAAATAGTCGCATGATGAATTGAGTGTGATATTCCTACGAACAAAATGTACATATCATACAAATAAACGCGAAACGCATCATGGGACGACACAATGCTATCCCATTTAAGAGTCCAGCAAAAGTTATCTGCCCATAGTGAAATGTATGCATGCATTGTGAAGGATTTGATGGAAGAATGAATACTCGCTTTCCTCAATTAATGTTATTTTCACAGTCAGATTAAGCAAACATTCAAAAAATAAATATTAGCAAAAAAAGGAAGAATTTAGGCTTTCATTTAAATGATGTTTCTTCTTAGCGAAAATCCAGTTTAGTCGGAAAAAAGTGTCGTCCCGGATTAGCATGTGCGGACTGCATAGGCTAATCTGGATCGACACTTAACGCACATGCATTTTGCCCAGTTATCTCAGAACACGACACAAATAGTCAGAGCCCTTACCCTTCCTTCGCCCGTCTATGTTTGCACAAGTGTTTTTCTTAGATTAAAAACGTATTGATTTGCACGAAATCTCGTTATTTTTGTTCCGTCTCAATTATCCAAATACCCCGGTAAAATCAATCTTCTAATCAACAAATCTACTTTTGCGTTGACGTTGCATTTTGCAAACATTATAAGCTTAGCCACAAACTGTCTACAATGTTTCTTGTGTTTCTGCGTATAGACCGGTAAGTACGTATCGGAATTTGCAATCGTCATGAGAGAACATAAACGTACAATTAATAGTCTAGGCATTTAATAACGCTAATTATGAGAAATTATCCGCTGTCGCCGGGGGTTATATATAAATACTTTCGATCAAAATCAGTGTGTATGCGCGTTTGTTTTATATTTTAGATGTTTAGACCGTCTTTCCGCGCCTCAGGCTGCATAATGTGAGGGCCTAGATCGTGTCCAAAAATTCTTAACTAATAAACTAACTAGACTCATGGACGAATTTTGATACATAACTGCTTAATAAAAAAATATATATAATTATTTAATTTGTAATGTGGTTTTGTACTGTGGGGATCAACCGCAGTACACGGGAGAAACCCCACGTGTCCGGTATTGTGACCANGTATTGTGACCACCAAACAAGCTCACATTCGCCGTGAGCGAGGATTGAACTCAAGTCGCCGAGATGAGAAATGCATGTACCTCCCACTGGGCTATCCAGACAACCGTTTAGATAAAATTCCGAAGTTTATGAGGTCCTTCCTTGTCTGAGGCTGCATTATCTGAGCAGCCTGAGTGTGTCATAGCTGTCCTACCTAATTAATTTACAACACTTCCGAAAGTATTGACAAATTGGTGACCACCAACCAAGGTCACATGCCAAAGATAAAAATCCGGAAGGCTCTGGGTTGTATACATCAAACACGTGTCATGAGTTGTTTTGATGCCCTTTTATCAGATCGTATCAGTTATTTATTATGAGGTGATGGGGTCTGATCATTGCGATAGATGACATAGTTTTTATTTTCTTATCACAACATAATCTTTCACTTGATGGATACTTATACTAAGTGGCTACTGACCGATTTAATTAGTACTTTACTTTCGATGGATAGATTAGGATTTAGAGGTTGTAATTATTGATTACCGGTGAGTGTCGTTTTACTTATTATAATAAATTATTATTTCTATCATTATTATGCTTTATTTTTTATTTTTTATAGTTTCAAATTATGTGCATTATTTAAATTATTAGTAAGTTATCGAGAACCGATTCTTGTAATAAACTTGTTATGGTTCTGGATAATGTTTCGCGAAGCTACTGACGCAGGTCTGAGACATATGTACACATTTAAAATTCACTGTAGATTCTTCACTTTATTAACATTCGTAAAAGCAATTCATGTTTTCTGTAAATTCATTAAACATGTTAAAAGAAACTATAAACATATTTGAATTGATGAAATGTGTGTTTTATTTTGTGAAATGCAAATGTGTGTGCACAATTCTTAAAAGTATATAAGTAGCTTAAGAAGCTTTTTTGAAGAAGGTAAATCGGAAAAAAGTATTACGCAGTTCGAGGTCAATATCACTTTTGTTTCGAAGGACTGCAAAACATGTTTTTTACCAAAAGCATGAGCCTTAAATTGTTATTATTATAATATATACCCCGTAGTCTCGTATGAAAACAGTCGTCATTAAAGAATATTAGTGGCGGCTTTTTTTTCTTTTCTTTTTTGCTCATCTGACAGCAATTCTAAAAATGAACTTTTTATTTTACCTTTTCTTACATTAACATTTTTTTAACATATATTATGAATTAATCACTATTTCATTTTAGCCTATTTAGGTCACCTTCGTTTAAGAATTTTCGTTCATGCCGGACGACAATTGGATATCTTGAATATTATTTAAGTTTATAAACCTACATAGTGGTTAAGTTATATTTGTTATCAAACATGTATTTGTTTAAAGTTCTGAAAATGTGTGTATAAAATGTGAGCCGCTAATCAGGGACGACACTTTCCGCCTAGACTAGATTTTCATTTCGAAGAGACTTCATATAAACAAAAAATTCCGGGAAGTGTCGTCCCTGATTCGTCTGTGCGGACTGCACATGCTACTGTAATTACTCTAAGTTTTCGGAGACTCTAAGTTTCCGGAAACCCTCTTTTAAATCCCAAAGAATTATATAATTTAACTCTAAGTTTAAGGACATCCAGATTTTCCCCTTATATGAATGACTTTCAGTTTTCGGACAGTTGCATGTTACCAAATTTCTACATGTTTGCGTAGATCCGTTGACCCATCTCACAAGGGTTTTTACAACCGGACAATGATCTGAACCGGACGACTGTCATACAACCTAGCAAATTATTGCAAAAGTCAGTGTAACATTACATCCTCATTATGTTGAAACAAAGGCATGTTTACCGGATATACTTTAGATAGTTAGTGAAGCCTTAGGCGCTGAAATTCCTTAATAACTTCGATATAAACACTTCGTTCTATCTGCGTATATCAGTGATAAGTGTACCTTTCATCCAACAAAATAATGCAAACGTCACGCCAAATGTTCGACTAAATAGCTTTAGAAAATGCGCATAGTGAAAACGAAGACATCAGTCACATGGGAATGTATGTGACCTTGTTCAACGTCCTACTTGCAGTTTATGGAATGTCGTACGATAATATAAATGTTGCCTCTTACGAGTGAGAGATAAGTCACGTTGGTTACCTGGTCACCGCACGACTGTGATTAATGAAATTAAAGGGTGTTGTTTGACACGTCTTTAGTTGTTAATGGGCCGTGTACATAGTACGCATTGCGTATAATTAGTCGTAATATCTTACTTCAGCTTCTAACATCTTTATCCGCAATATCTTTATAATTAACCGATAGTCAGTGAATTGCTTTTCTCTCGATATTCGTTAATTAATTTGTACATTAACCAACAGTTATTTAGCCTTTATCTCGAGCACTTTATTCAACGGTATGCACTATAAGCTATCACCTTGATTTTACATGAATGACTTTCGACTGTACAAACAGTATAATATGCAATTGTATACATATGATTATGCTGAAATTTTCGTCTAGTTTGTTATTCATCAACGTTTTAATCGTTCGTTGCGTTAATACGATACTACACAGTGCGTTATGTTTGGCGTTCAATAAATAAAACTTAATGCTGCTTTTTTAATGTATATTTTTAAGCATTCGCTATTTCAAAGTTATTTACAAGGCAATACAAAAAACGGTTTATCAGCCATGCTATGTACATAAAAACGCGCTGAAATTTCATTCGTTTTAAAAATGTAATCTCAGTAAACTGAAACGAATTCAGTATTGTAAAACGTGCAATATCCTTGTTTAAATCTTTATATACCCGGTATACGATCAGGAATCTTGCGAAAATATTTATTTAAAAAAAAAAGTGATCAACCCAACTGATGCATAGTGTACGTTAACCCACTTTTAATTCCACTCTGGATCAGCTGCAGAAGTTTTATTGCCTTACTTGCGGAGAATTCCGGAGATTGTCGATGTATCACGATTGGTGTTAATTCCACAGATTTGTCTATTCATAGTCGGAAATTGCCGAGGTAATCCGAGTGTTGAATGAGCGCGACAGATGTTCATGGCTTCCAATAGAACCTACAAAAGCCATGCGTCAGAACGATAAAAGATCAGTTTTTGTTGAGCGAGTGGCAGGGCTTCAGAGTTGCGTGTTAAGTGCTTACACAGTAGTTAGGAAATATGAAAACAGTTGCTAGCGGGTGCAATTCGGCAGACGGTATTTTTAATTCGAAAGTACCCATACTTTGTTTATGTGACAGATGTCAAAGATTAAGAATAATGGGTTATTGTTATTTCATTTCATTACATTTGCAGTTTAATTTCCAATAAATTAGATGCTGCGTGTTTGAGGAAATTTCAGATGGATGTTGATATAATCCATAAACACTTGTTTTTAAAATAACCCTTATTCAGAAGAAATTTTGGTTTAATATCAGCCTCTGAACAAAATGGGGCTGGTGTTGTGAGTCGATGCATATGCAGCGTCCATCATTCTGAAGTGTTATAAATGAGCTTCACTTTGGAAATAGGTGCTTAAGTCATGTGCTACAAGTGTCGTCCCAGATTAGCATGTGAGATCCGCAGGGACTATACTTTCCGCTATTATGGTATTTTTCGTATAAAGGAAATTCCTTCTTAGCGAAAATCCGGCTTTAGTGGAAAGTGTCGACCCTGATAATCCTGTGCGGACTGCACATGCTAATCTGGGACGACACTTTACGTACATGCATTAAGCCCCGTTATTCCAAAAGCGCGACTCAAATACATTACACAAGTCATTGGATCGTTGGTGTTTCTTTTGGGGTCTGATCAGTTTTTTTTGTGTGTGTAAGGTGTTGTTAATAATATATGCAGAATGATAGTTTGTTTAGTTGGATATTTTGTCCGTGCTCAACAGCCTTTCAGATATATCATCGCGAATAACGTGCAAACACGTTTCCTGTGAGAGCAGATTTATCAGTACGAAGCGCACATACTTATGCCAGTATCTGCCAATTTCCCTTGTTGAATCTCGATTGTCGTAGCAAAAATAAAATTGTGTTTATCATAATCAGTGTTTTCTCAATATGTTGTACTTATGTTCTTAATAATTTGTTTTATCATAATTCAAGTTTATTGGACGACACCTGGATTATTCACAACAATTACGCGATTTTTCAGCCAAACATCATGTCTGCCATTTACACTTTCTTTCACATGAAACTAGGCCACTTAATGTAAACAATAAAAGAACATTTAGTACACCGTATGGTCAATATGCATCATTCTACGTGTGTGTTAAATCGTGAATACAATAGTATTAGTACCATTCCCTTTCGGCACCTTGTATGTGCCTTAAATAAATAAAGTAGTTATTGGCGACCTGACTGCCTCTTCCCGTTCACAAGGCATGAACTCATATATAAAACGGACTGTCTCTATGCAAAATATGTTTCATTTGTAAAAATAAAATGTAACATATATGTATTTTGGTTAGATACAATAATTTAGCCATTTAAGCAACCCACTAGCCCGACGCCCGGGCATATATCGTCGATAATATTTATAGCATATATTTTTGATAGCCAAATTGGTGTCTGAATGTAATAAAGTACGAAGACAATTCATTAGCACACATCATAACGTTCACAGTAGATGTCCATTGTTTTCCTTTCTTTTCCTTTAAAATGTAAATCCCATGTATGTAGACTGCCATAAAATATACACATATACACATGTATATGTATGTGCATGCTAATATGTAACAATTACGTAATTATCATGCAAACTATCTTTCATTTTAATACTGCATGCTTGTTTTGCATTGTTTATTTATATTTTATAAAGGATATTGATTCTTAGATTACTTTATAAGTATGTTACTAGTGTGCATGCTAACATGTCATATGTATTTAATTATTAGGTAAACCATGTTTTGGTTGTAAAACTGCATAATAATATTGCTTGGCATTAATAATGAATCATACGCTGTGGCTTACCCATTAAATATGTTTATACTTGCATTTTGATATTTAAAAATTGTGAAATTATAATGTATAGCAGTTATAGTTCTACGAAAGTGCATGCGTGTGTTGCATCATATGACTTTGTATTCTTTAACTACTCAGTTTATTTTATTTATAATAATGACATTACACTGTCTGAATTATGGGTTTGTGGCCTTTTACTGCAAAATAAAATATTCGTATACAATGTATTCGTATATAGCGATTGCATAATTGAAGCATTTACGTTTAATTTCATTCTGAATAACATAATACGACAGAACACAGGAATCATTAAGTTTTACAAATCGTCACATAATTTGGTTATTATTGATAAATAAATACATTTAATTGTTTAATCAAAATTCTCGTCGAATTAAAGGCTAACTAACTGTACGTTCTTTATTCTGAATTATATAATTGCGACAGTACACGGGAGTCAATAAGTCTTACAAATTGGTAATAACCGATTAACAATGACCAAAGACCTATCAATATACACAGTTCCTATTGAATCACATGAATATGCACATCCGGAATTTAAATATTTCCTTGAAGACTTCAAGTATATATCAAGGGCAAAAGTCATGATAAATCATAGTCATTGACTTTCTAATGTTAATCATTCACAATACAAACACAAACATTTTCTCGAGAAACACGAAGACATGGATTTAAAGAACTTGATTATGTGGTAGGAAATAGGGGTGAATTTTATTATTGTATGACATTTTCCATGGCTTTTGCAAGAACATTTAATTCGCTTTTATCCGTTTTCTGTAATTCAAATATTTGAATTTAATCAATAAAAGTGAGTGATTTAAGTTAAATCTGTTTTATTCAAAACATATAATTGTTTTGATCATATTTCTGTTTAAGGTTCTACTCAATGACTAATGTTCATGTCAATGTATTTAACTCTCGAATTCATGTATGCTCTTGTTGTTGCTTTTTTTTTTAATGAAATCGAAATTAAATTTTCGTTAATTTCTCGTTTTATTTCAGCGTATGTATTGTGTTGACCTCATCCAGCTATGTACATGTGGACACACGACGCAAAGCGCATGAGCAGACGAGAGTCAAGATTAGCAATAACTGCTGTCTGAACGGAGGTCTCTGTATCCTGAACTCCTTCTGCCACTGTACCAAGTAAGAACATTTGCACTTGAATATACGTTTAGAAAAAAAAAACTAAATTAAAAAAATTACTAAAATCCTTAACGACATATTATAACGCACGTTAATTCGGAAAACCAGAGTGTCTTACAAACATTGTACAGAAGTGGTACAGAAAGAACGCAATATTTAAGCACTGATTATCTCTTCCAGGTCTTACTATGGACGCTATTGCGAGAAGGAAGTACGTCATAGGTCATGTGGTACAATACGTCACGGCACGTGGATGGCGTCAGGCTGCCACCTGTGTCATTGTTTCGATGGCAACATGAGGTGCAAGGCAACCACGAGTCCCGGATGTGGTACGTTGCTTATTTATATTTAATGCAAAAGATGCGACATTGTATGATGTATTCCACATGACTGTGCGTCAGAATAGGTCAATCTTAAACTATTTGTAATAAAGAAATATCTTTCTTTTATACCTAATGATAAAATATGACATTTCTGCAGTGAAATAACAGCAGTGAAAATAAACAAACTGTTATTTTCACCGGTGAAAATAACAAATTTTCGCGAGCTATTTTTAGATCATTTGTGGGTTTTTTCCAAAAATTGGATAATCTGCGTTTGTCAACGGCGGAAGAACAAAATCGTCTAAAAATGCGATATTTGAACATAATGAATGTAAAAATGGAAGAAATAATAGGATACATACAATATTATGTGAGTTTTGATTAACGATAAAGTTTATCATGCTCGGCTCGAACCAAACACTAATGACGCCATTGTGTGTATTGAAATGTATTGAGGCACGCCACGGGTGAAAGGGTAACTTTTCAGCGAAAGGGAAACAGCTGTTTATTATTTTTTTGAAACAGGGGCATAACATAAACAGAAAATTTGTTCATGTCAGTGTAAGATCGTTTGTTATTTCACTCGTGATCATAGAAAATAATATTTTCACTCATGGCTTCGCCACTCGTGAAAATATATTTTCTATGATCACTCTGGAAACAACAAACGATCTTACACTGACATGAACAAATATCCTCTATATGATAGATACATAAATGATTGACGTTTCAATATGTAAAATTAAAATAAATATCAACATTGTGCACCGAAAAAAGCAGGAAGTCCCATTTAGACTAAAGCCACTTATAGAGAACACATGGCATCAAGTTTTAGTTTTACCCCAGAAAACGGACTCTTATGTCTTAAGTGATGTCGTATAGACCAATAAGAACAGCGGTAGTTGCACTTTTCCAACTAAGGAGGTTAAAAATAAACAAATCTAGGTTTTATTTCTGTCTCTATTTGATTGGCTTATAACACCGTCTTCATTTTTTTTTCCAGAGCAACAACCATACGTAGAGGGACTAAAAACGACCCAGATTATCTCGTGGATCTTGACAGCAAGATTCAAAACCCAGACGACTTTTACCAGGAATACGAGGAATATCAGAATGACGTAACATCCGGTTCGGAATATCAGAATGACGTCCCTTCCGGTTCAGAAACTGTCATGTGGTCTGCAGTTGCGATAACAACAACGTTAACAATGCTACTTGTGGTATCAAGTTGAAAACATTTTTAGTAAACATGTTAACGTCTAGAAAAAGCACTTAATATGTGATACCAACCAGCCACTTGACGGATATTTTGTGACCTGGGTACTTAAACTTCACATAGAAACTAACGTTGCTATGCAGTTGTTGTTGGTTATTGTTTGTCTATTAAGCTGTTATCGTTACATGTACTTATAAAAAAAAACAATGTAAAACGCACTTTCTGTTATACATGTATATATTTATATGTATATATAGATATGCAGTGAATATTCGCGACTATGTTGCAGCCATTTGATGTCTGTTCCATAAAGAAGCATTACTTCAAATGAACGCTTATGACGTTTATTTCATTTGAATTATTTATTACTGACAAAATGCCTACTGTCTGTATTCGAAAATACTCTATATACGCTACTTTGTGTGCATACCGCTTTACCCCAGAATCATTTCTTGCTATCGGATAAACGACCCGGGTTCAAACCCCGTTCCCGAAAGCACGTGAGACCGGTGGTCACCACACCAGACAGATAAAGGTCCCTGTGGGTACTCCGGCTCCCCATAATACAAGACCCTACAAAATTGAATATCTTCCAGTTACAACTAAATAGTTGGAAATTGGTGCTATACTTCAAAATTCGTCCCAACTTTGGTAAATCTAGTTAGCAAATTAGGTAAGAGTGCTTGGAAATACTGCGGTTCCTCACATTATGCAGCCTGAGGTGCGGAAGGACCGCATACAACTTCAAAACACACACATCGTGATGGTGATTTTACTGTGATTCTTGATGATATAAACAGTATTGTGATTTTGGAGGGTAAATCTGATCTTCATGAGGAAGATAGTGATTTTGTTGATGACGTATTTGTGATCTTTGGACCGTCTTTAGCAAGCTCAATTGGTAAACTGATGGAAAACAAATTCGAGGCTTGCGGGTTCGATCCCCGACCCTGTCACATGACTTGTGTAGCAATATGTCAGGAATTCCTTTTTACAAACATTTCCCTTAACCTCTTATTCAAAGAAGAACAGATGTCAGTAACTGGCACAAGCGCGTTCACTTAGTCCTGGTAACGAAGCTAGCCCGGGAAAATTTGTGTTGGTAAACTGAGCGCCGTGATATGTTTGAAATACTGTTGAAAACGGCGTCAACCCCACAAAAACAATCCAAACTGAGTTAGTTAACTCTTGATGGAATCACTGAGGGGTTATGAAAGTAATCTTCCCTAAATTTCTCCCAAAACACATTTACTAAAAATACTCTGTTCCTTTAGTCCAGCACAATTTATTTCAGCAATAAAGCTTACAAAAAAGATTATATTCAACAGTTATAAATATATATAAGTCAAATACGTCCTTACATCAATTTATAATTTTGCGCAACCCAGTAAATGTGTCATTAATAGATTGTTTGTCAAGAATTTCACACTCATTGATTTTCATAACATCATCATTAGTTGTTGCTTCATCCATGTCAAGTTTAAAAAGATAAACTTTATCATCTGACCCACATTTTACCCTCTCAACCTTTGAGCACGAGTCAACGTTGAGGCAGGCATCTTGCGGCCTTGTAAAGATAAATGAGCCTCGCTCTGAGAAAAGGGGGTTTAATGCATGTGCGTAAAGTGACGTCCCAGATTAGCCTGTGTAGTTCGCAAAGGCTAATCAGGGACGACACTTTCCGCTTTTATGATAGTTTTCGTTTAAATAAAGTATCTTTTAAGCAAAAAATCAGTTTAAGCGGAAAGTGTCGTCGCTGATTAGACTGTGTGGACTGCACATGCATTAAACCCCCATTTCACAGAGCGCGACCCAAATGAATTTATCAGAATACCATACGCTGTACTATAAGTAGCGATAGTACCGATTGCATAAGGACATTAAGCATACGGACATGTTCGGAAAACTGTTTAAAATAATTACAGACTACGATTCCTTTTAAATGTGGTTCCTTCTTTTTTTGCTGAATTTTGGCAATGAGTATAATCGACTTAAGTATTTCATATACTACTTCCGTGTTACGATAATATGGTATGAACAAATATATTAAACGGAATGTGGTTCAATATAATACTTTGGCCTTGAAACAACCCATTTGTCCGAAGCCCGCGACGGGTAAACTCCTATGAGGGAATAATTATGATATAAAATATCATTAAATGATGTTCTTTTTATTTAAGACAGACCACACGAATCATTAAGTTTTAACAATTGAAACACTCATGGATAATAAAACAAGTGAGTGTGTTGGGGCGATCGTGCGTATGTGCAGGAATTGTGTAATCACGTTGCTTTTTATGTCTTTTAACGAATCCAGTTGCATTAGTTCGGCAACTGCATGGAAACATGTGTGTTCTCGATGAAAACGGTCACGTCCCGTGTTCCACAATCTTTCAGCAATAGGCATATAGTGCGTTTCATACATTGTGTATATATAATACCTATACGAGGGGTATTTTTTTTAAACTGTGTATTTGTGTCAATATTCGGTGTTGAAAAGTCAAACCATACACAATAGGTGTACATTTAACAATCTGGAACCCCTTGGGTAAGCTCGGGGGGATGTAAATGACCTCTGTATAAACTCGAATTTTAAACTAGCGGTTTGAGATAAAAAAAAAATATTTTAAAATGTGCTTANGGGGGGTCAAATTTATGATACTGCTGCCTGTGACTATTTCTATAGAGTGTGTAATAGTTTTACATATTTATGTAGCTAAATGCTATTTAGAGAAAGTAAGTGACTATACTTGGCTTGTTTAAAATAATACAAGACCAGATGGAATCAAGAATTGCGGTTATACATATAAGACTCCAATATGTTAAAAAACATGTAGATATTCAACGTACAATCGTTTTAGTTATGCAGCGCCCTGCACATTTTTTAATTTTACATCACCCAATACATGTCCAGCTATAATTGAACAAACACATACTATATGGCATCGATTTATTAAAAATGTTTGACTTGAAAACTACAAAATAAAAATAAACGATACAAACATGTTTTCATGTACAACAGTTAATTTGTATGACAACAATTAAACTTGGGCTCAGTTTACACACAAAAAAACGTCATGACCCCGTTGCTCTGTTATCCGATACCTAGCGACTAGAACTTAAAATTCAATTTACATGTATCAACATAAAAGGTAATAAGACAACAATAAGGTACAAAATAGCAATGATTTTCAGAATAACACAATAACATCTCTAGCGGAGTTTCTCTAAGGACATCATTTGACATCACAAGCGCTTAATCTCGAATACATATAGTATTTCCTTTTTACTATGTAGGCTCAGTATTTTCTTTCCTTTTAGTCGTTATGAATATATTGTAATGTATTGGTATATGGTATCTTGGGACAGTTGCTCATATTGAATGTCGGCATATACTTAAAGGCGTCTCAGTTTAACAATATGAAATAATTTCGATGAGTGACATGTATAGTATTATTAAATGAATACATCTTTAAGACAACTGTTGATACATTGCATAGGTGAGACGCGAAGCAGGGCATCAAACAGAAAACATATCTTTTCTAAAAACTTGATTAAATAATTTCTCCTTTTTTGAATGTTCAAAACATATAGGAACATTTAATTAGCGAGTTTTTATTTCAAATAAGTGAGTTTATAATTATCATGCGGATTATTCATTAAGTCTTAAAATAAGACAATCGGCGTTGAAATAATATTTAGATGGTATGCCCTTTTAAAGTATACTACTAATGCAAAAAAGAACTAAAACGTGAATACAATTTCGATGTAATCATATTTTACTTACTGACAGATGTTAAACGACATTTAAAAAAATAAATAGCATCTTCTGCTGAAGTTTATAGGAACGTGCAATTATACCTAATTGTTAATAAATGGTAAAAAAAAAATGTATTTATCAACTTAAAATTCCCCATTTATTGAAAACAAATTGGTTTATGGTTCTCTGTTCGCTTATTTGTGCGTGTACGCATGAATGGGTAATAATACACATTTTGAACGACATTCCCGCACGTTTTCCTTAGAATGATTTGCTTATTATTCAAAGGATCCGAGTAGGATAGAACGTTCAATATGAAATTTATTAAATGGTACAATACCATATTTAATATAAGCACCATCGATTTTGCCAATACAATTTCGCTTACACACGTATTTATAGAAAACAAAACCCAGAAAATAACCACATTATACTGTGTACGTGTAAAAACCCCACACAAAAACAACAACAAACAACCAAATATATATATATATATATATATATATATATACTTATATAACATATATATTACAGACAGGCAATTGTTCAAACAACTTAATGATCGACTTGAGCTCCTCTGTCAATTTTCAATTGTTATTCGTATCTCGTATACACATTCCATATAAAATAGTTATTTCATTACATGAACGCATATTATCTTCTGATTATAACATGCAATTATGTTCAGTGCTAAAGTGTCGGTTATAGATATTCTTTTAAGTTTATTGTAACCGCTAAAATAAAACAATTGTGCTAATTCTAATTATTAAAATGCATGTTATAGTTATTGGTACACGTTAAAAGTTGCAGTTTGTTTGCATTCCCTAAATTTAGAAAAGTTTCCACACACAAAATTAGGATTTCAATTTTGCCCTGCAAAGACTACATGCATTAATTCGAACAACAATATAAACGTAACATATGGAAACGAACATATTGAAACGAAAAACAGGGTGAATAATAAACAAAACAGTTATTTGCAAACAAAGTTACTCTGAATAAAAAAAAGTTTTGACGTGTATCATACAGCTCGTCAACGTTAATCTGAAACTGACCGTAATCCGTAATCAATATTTATCAGATTACTATTGTGATTAAAACATCTCGTGAAATACTAGTAGGTGATCGAACAAAACAGTATTAACAGAGGGCACACTTTAAGTTTGTTAATTATGCTAACAGTGTTAACAAGTGCACGATAAAGGTTAATATTGGCGAACTTAAAAACCTCTAAAGGCTCTAAAAAAATCTAAATCTATAAAACTTTTTACTGTTTATACATTGGAAAGCAAAACGAAACTAAACACGAGTATCGAAGCTGTTAAAACATATACGGTATGATTCGATGCCTGACTTTGGTACAGTATTCTTGCCAGTAGATTCCGTACTTCAAGCTGCACTTTTGTTCATCCCGGAAACTGCGGTGCGTGAGCAGAATAACGAGCACAATCACGTACGTATATGGAAGAACATTCCCAAATCCGGTCGTCACCGTCCAGAAAAACGAGAGAAGGATTTCCGGTATGTAGTGAAAATGGCGGGACAGTCCCCACCAACCGGAAGCCAGCAGGATGCTCTCCCTAACTTCGCCGCCTTCGATGCTGTATTTGGCGCGTATGAGGTCTGGCTTCCGGCCCCAGACTAAACAATCGCCGTTAGCCTTGCGTACATCCTGGCGCTGTAGATCGGCGAGGTAATTGATGAGAACAGAAAACAGTCCCAGGATCATTATGCAAGCCGCCAGTGGAGTGCCGAGGCGGACCGGATGTGTGACGAGGTAGTGACTCACGATGGGATACAGGGACGGCAGCCAGCAGAGGCAGCCCCAGCATATATAGAAACCGGCTCTGTCCAAGATTATGTCAATAGTGTGCATGTATCCGGCTTCCCAGGTGAAGAACTTCGTAATATAGGTCAGCTGAAGAATCGTAGTAACGAACATGCTGTCTACGAACCCGTGAAGTTCGTAACTCTTCAATGCGCATATACAGCACAACAGTGGCCAGACGGTCATACCGAAGCGACAGTTAGTGAACACTTTGACGTCTATTCCGCATATACGAGGATACAATTCCGTGCCCCAGTAATAGTCGAACACGAAGCCTCCGCCTGTTTTTCCACTGTCCGATGTGGACGGACGGGTTGTTCCTTTGATGTACAAGAGGAAGACAAAGCAAAGCGCAAACACGTTCATGAACGCCAACAGCTCACCGAAGCGGTCATACACGACTGTGGGAGTCAAGCCGTTGTACTTGAGCACAATGGTAAGGATTGTGAACCCAGCCATTGTGACGCAGTAATGCAGGAAGCCGTTATCTTTGTACACAGGCGTGTTTCCCTTTGGTGTCACTGGGCCGTGGACTTCTTTTCCCGGAAGCACGACCATCCAAAACAGCGCCCATGCGAAGTATCCAAAGATAACTCCCAAAGTAAACGTGTTCACAATACTGAGCTCACTCCACATTCCGACAAGCGTTCCGAGTACGGAGTTGCCACGGAAGTGTGTGATCAGAGCTGTATAACTTCCGGCAAACTTGACGTTCGTATACCAGTACAACATCACTATCTGTGGGGTAAGTCCAACCATTACCAATGGAAAGAATATGTTGTTGAACAAATATCCCAAGCGTCTACTTACTCCTGACTTTTCGAGTGTTTCATAGCCTTCTTTGTAACCATGAAAACCATTTGATATGACGCCATTTCTGTTTGAATCGACGTCCATTTTCACCGATGTCCTACTTTTTGACCTGGTTGTTACGCCCGTCATTTCACGGCCGTGGGTTTTCTTTCCTGAAATGAAATATATGTAAGTATTTATATTCCATACACGATAGGCTGTGTGGAACTCTTTGTGGCAAGTAAGAAACCGCCACGACGTCATACATATGGATATGTATGAGCCTCGCCCTTTGAAAGGGGGGTTGAATGCTTGTGTGTAAATTCTCGTCCCAGATTTGCTTGTGCTGTCCACCTGTCCACACAGGCTAATCAGGGACGACACTTTCCGCCTAAACTGGCTTTTGGCTGAGAAGAGACTTTCTTTAAACGAAAAAAATAAATATATCGTAACAATGGAAATTGTCGTACCTTATTAGCCTGGGCGGACTGCACAGACAAATCTGGACGACTATTTACGCACAAACATTCAACCCCCTTTCACAGAGCGAGGCTCATATATATAGGCACTGATTGGGTTTACGTTTCATACACATTTTAATAAAACGAGTTCAGAAGTCTAAGAAACCAATTACCGAGGCGAGTTAAATTAAGTTTGAAATTAAATTGACGATAAGAGTCTTATCTGTTATATAATACGGTTAGCGTCAATAATTTTACGAATATATGCTGATAAATTGTTAATTGACTTCACTAAGGAAGACGTTGGCAACGTTATTTCGCCAAAACGAAAGTTTCAGAAAAATATGCCAATGAAAAGGCTGAACATATTCTTCTATTCATGTAAAATATCAATGTCCGCAACCTTCTAGCAGTGTTTACCTCACCGTGCGGGTAAACATTAACAAATAAGCTCCTTCCAGATTCGAATGGATTTCTAGTTCGTAAATTTGCATTTTTTACGCAAAGCCGTGTTATTTTTATTTTTTTTACAAAATTATACTTTTATGAGTTAAATAGTACAACAAAAGAGTAAATATATAAAACATATAAACTTATGATAATATTTGCATCCATCATCCTCACTTGGTTTGTTATAGTGACAAAGATTTGTTCTGAGTAGCCTGTGCCTCACACTACGTTATTGTAAAGTATGACAGAGCTATACTCGGAACCAGGTAGCAAACTCCGCGCAGAGATTTGGATGGTTCCGAGCAGTCGAAATGGTTTAAATCGCATAGGAATTTACGATGAGATTGAATCGTAATGATTTTATAACAGTGGAAATAAAGTAAAGAATATAATAACAGAATATACGAACTCGTGCATATCAGCTCATTTGAACCTTAATATATATTCAGCCTAAATAATTGCATTTCCGCGAAAAAAAAGGACACATGTAGACCTACATCAGCGCTTTGTTGATACATTATCCTACCAAATTTCATCGAGACAATAAGAACATTAACTACCCGAAAATTACAATTATTATTGTTAATTCCTTGATATAGCTTTACTTTCCTTTATTGCACATTCGTACGAGATTGAGAGGAAGTTTTATTTTAAAGTTTGCATGTAGTGTGTACAATCATACAAACATATCGTTCTTTCACAACTTAATTCTTCCATGTCTTTTGTTTTCCATTACAGACGTGAAAAGGACGCTAACCGTTCGTCAATTTCGGATGTGTCAGCAGACAGACAATTCTGATGATTGGAGCTCTTCGGTACAGGCAGACTATGAGTCACGTGGTTTTAATGAGCGTTTCCAGGAGAAAGCNTTCCCATTTGACATTGTTATTATCTTTCCCATTTGACATTGCTATTATCTTTCCCATTTGACATTGCTATTATCTTTCCCATTTGACAACAAGTACCTGTTGCTTTTAACCCTAACAAAGCTTAAACAAGTGCGGCTTATAAATTAAAAGTAATATTAAATTTAAACAGACTGAGAACTGTAAAAAAGGTCAGGTATGATCAAACACGAAACATAATCCATCAATATATGGAGTGATTTGGCTGGTTATTTAACCTGTTGAAAATTATTAACATTTTCATAAAATGTGGGTAAAAACTGTTGGACATAGTATAGTAAACCGAAATGGCCAAAAGGCCCATATTAAAGGGATAGAACTCAGCAAATATGGTACCATGTCATTTTCAACAAAGCTGATCGTATGTGGGCATTATATCTTGGTCAAATTTTATAGTCTCTCAAATCACCTCAGGCATATTTGCTGAGTTGACTCCCTTTAATATGGCCTTAATTAGGAAAAATCAAGAAACTGGTCTACTGATTGTAAGGCAGACATTTATTATGAAACATACTCCACCGTCTTTGATGGAG